>JAULKM010065871.1:0-12136 GCA_032355605.1 Rubia tinctorum | reverse complement strand
ATTTATTGAAATAGGAGAGTAGTCTGATCAGGACGATTTTGGGAGTGGTGGTCTGTCTGGCCATTCTGAATCTCACAAAGGGGTGAAGGATTATGAAATAGAAACACAGACTGTAAACCCCCAAAATCATACCATAGCATTTTCATTAGTTGGATGGTCAACAACTTTGACCTTTTGTAAGGACTATATTTGGGTCAACAATGGTTAGGGGATCCATTAAATAACCCCTGCTCATCTATGATGAGCTTTTGATTAAAAAACCATTGTGCGCAGATCTGCATTGCTTCATTACACGAGATTAATTTCGTTTATTATGTTAACATTAGTTATGTTTTGTTTTAATATTATTTTTTTTGTTTTGTTTAATTATTATGAGTAGCTAATTTATATATTGGCATGGAAAAACGAGTATTAGTTTATGAATTGTGAGATCTAATTGATTTATAATTTATTCTTATGTGCTCTTGATTGTTCTTGGTTTAATTTATTCATAATGTGTTTAAGTCTGGCCAACTTGAATATTTTTAGGATAATGCTATCTAATTCCACCAATACGTAATTGCTGGAAATGGTTAGTAAGTAGCAATTTCTTATGAAAGCTATATAGATAACTAGGTAAAACTGCAACTGCAAGATGTGGAACAATTAAGCGTGCGTTACTACTTGAAAATACTTGGATAATTTCTATATCAGATTCTTTTCATTCTTAATACTATTGAGGTGTGTATCTGGTTCAGCGAATAATTTCCAGGGGCAACTTGGTAAGAGAAAAAATGGCTAATTATGATTGGTCAATTGTAGATAAGGTAAGAAAGAATTGGGATGGTTTACCAAATACTTGTTGTCCAATAACTGATAGATGCATATGAATTAATTTATCTTTGCGCCAATGATCAATGTTATTGGAACACTTTTGATGGCTACACCAAAAGTGTTCTTTATTAGTAGGTATATTTATTCTAGTTATTGATATGTTCCTTGTGGGATCGACTGTGCTTTCTACTATTCTAATTTCATTTTTAGAGTTTCCAGATTATTTTGGTGAGTGAAACGACATTCACTAAATTGGCGCCGTTGCAGGGGAACTTTTTGTCAAATTCTATTTAATTTACCTACTAATTTTATGTGTTAGTGCTTGGTTTATGAGTAGATCATCCAAGTCGGATTTGATATTTGATTCGGAAATAGAGAAGACAGTCAAGTTGTACAGGAAGAGAGTAAAAGAGAGTAAGTTAGATACTGCTGCACACGCTCAGTTTGGCCAAACAGCCCCCTGCGATCTTCAGTTTGGCCAAACAGAGCCTACTATAAACTATTCAGCAGCATCTGAATCTAAAAGCAACGCCGGAATGAAAGAAAGAGCATTAGATGAGAATCTTAGACACAATGTCGATAATCCTTATACATGGGAACTCACTGGACATAGTGAAGAAAATCCACCCACACCCATTCAATTTCCAGAGAATCCCATTAGGATCAATTTCGCGTTCTTGAATGTTCTATCTAAATTTCATGGACGGAATACAGAAGACTCGTACAACTTCTTGAGTGAATTCATCGAGATTTTCAAGGTGCAGAAAAGGCCGAATAATGTCACTGAGGATCAATTCAAGATGGTTGCATTCTCTTTCAGCCTCACTGGAGCTGCAAACCAATGGTTTTCTAGCTGACTGCCTAACTCCATTTCTACATGACCTAGACTGAAGAAGCTTTTCTTGGAGTATTATTTCCCAACCACAAGATCTGATTCTTTGAAAAAGGAGATTGCACGCATAAAGCAGGAATATGATGAACCATTGAGCGTCTTTTGGCTAAGGTTTAGGTGACTAGCGGATAGATGCCTCAATCATCGAATGAGTGAAGAACGGTTACGTCAATGCTTTTACTAAGGAATGACGGCTTCAAACAAGGATATGATTAACCCTTCAAGTAGTGGTTGTTTCTCTTATCTACGGGTGAATGAATCCAGGGAAATCATCAAGAGGTTGGTGGATTCAAAGAAGGAATATAATCAGCATGCAGTCAGGATTTTGAAGAAAGTGGCACAGATATGGACATCTAGCCGGGATGAATTCAAAGAGAGGATGGACAGAATTGAGAAGTTTCTTTCCAAGGTTTAGGATAAATTTTCCACCGTTGGTCCACAAGATGGCCCTTGCGACACATGTGGAGCCTGCAACCATACAATGTTGCAATGCAATTTGACAATATTTGCGTAACATGACCAGTGTTATGATTTGATCCTAGATATCACATTCAAGATATATAAACATATTCTAATGTTTATGACACACAGTGGGATCGATGGTCAATGGTACGCATGTAATCTTCCATCGGTACCCCTTCCATAATTAGGAGAGTGCAACAACAGCCCTGCCTGCTGTGCAAATCTGAATCTCCCCCGTATGATTACGTCTGAAACACTCCACCACGAATGCTTATCCCTAAACCTACAGAGGCAAAGAGGATCAAGCACCTTATTGATGACACTAAGGTTGAGAAACGTTAACCCTAGTTTGCTACTAACACTATCTCTATATGTAACCCTTCGGGCCAATTTGCCGGCTAACTAGTTGTATGGTCGATCATAATGTTGACTCAGCGACCGACATGCACACACCCATACGGTCCCGGAAAATCGTTACCCCAAGCACATGTAGGTTTCCTTCCACGTGGGATATCAATAAATGCGCCAACTTGAAAGCAGATTACGGTGTGAGCCGATCTTAGTGTGACAATCATGCAATTAATAAGAACACAAAGAACGAGCCAACATAATAATCTTAAACACATAAAGATAGTTAGATCTATAGAATCCCCCAAAACAAACATCAAACCATAAATACAAATATAAATACCAAGTTAATTAACCACTCCCTAAGCATTGAACCCAAATAGTTCACTGGATCCAATGCCTTTGGGGAAAATAAGGAAAGAGAAGAAAAGAAATTAGAGAGAATGAAGAGTTCCTTTCTCTCTCTACCTACTCTTAGGAGTTATAAATGAGTAAAAAATTAAACCCTAGTAGACATAGGCTCCAATATGTATTAATAGGGAAATGGGTCTAGAAAAAGACCCAAAATAGGGCAAAAAAATCTTAGCAGCCAAAAACGGCATGGCCCGTGCAACCGGTCACGATCGTGCTGGCTGGGGACCGACACGGCCCATTTGTCCTAGCACGGCTGTACTGGGCTGGTGCTGACATGGGTCGGGTGGCCTGGCATGGTCGTCCTGGCCATGTCAGGCACAGACCATGTCGGTCGACACGGCCCGTCGGCTGGTCCTTTATTTTTGAGCTCCTGATGCTTTCACCCTGTATCATTTGGCTCGGTTCGTCGGATGGAAACACTTCTTAATCAGTCGAACAGTGCGAGCCGTGTGAATTCTTGCGGACCATCAGCTGGGAGTTATTTTCTGAGCAAAATGGTGGTGCGGCCGTGTCGTTCTTCGTACCCCGTGAGCTAGTCTTCGAATCTTGGAACTAAAATGACATGGGCAGTGTAAAATGGCATGGTCTAGGTCCATAGTTAGCCTCACAGGAGTTCGGGGTGACACAGGTCATGTTGCTCTAGGCTTCTTGTGCCAAAGGTTGTGGCACGGTCGTGCTGGAGGGCACGGTCTGTGCTGGGTGGCCTCTGGCACGGCCGTGTCGCCCGACTAGTGTTGTCCAGTCAGTTGGTGATCGTCGTCGTACCGATTGATGCCTCTGTTCTGTCTTAAGAATGTTTGAACTTCGACTCTACCTTTTCCTTCCTCAATTCCATCTATTACCACGTTTTTAGGTTTGTTGCATTTTGTCTGCTACCATCCTTGCGCATGGCCTTCATCTACTACCATTCTTACGAATGACCTTCAAATGTCTACTACCACCCTTGCAGATGGCCTTCTACAAACAATGTCAAAATCTTCAAAAACAACCTTCTAGTAAGCTCTCAAAAGAAGATCTAGGTGCTCTTGAGGACGAAGTGTCCATTAGATCCGATTAAGTCTACAAAAGTCAGGATTTAGATAAGAAAACCAACAACGATCATCTAAACTCTTTTTAATGTAAACCTAACTAAAATTAGCAATCTTCCAAACAAAACATAATAATAAAAAGTGTCAAATTCATTGGTTAGCGCATGCATAAAGGTGCAGATCAGAATTGAAACAACAAAATTTGGAGAAAAAAATAAAGTTTTAGAATAAAAAATAGTTCATCCAACAATTTTCACACATCACATTCGTACATTGATCACATGTTCTAGAATAATTTAATTCATAATATTGTTCTCGTTCCCTACTAGGCAAGAGAGTCTTAAACATACACCTTATTCATAGTACCATCCCATCCATAGATGATACACTTATTAGTAACTAGATCATTATACACGGTCTAGACTTCATTAATTAATAACATTGTGACAAAAAACTAATGAGATACATGACCTAGTGAGCTTGTTATCAGTGTTCATGCAATTAGAATTACCAATCATTATCCAATAGAAGGTCATCGATCTTCTTGAGACTCGTGACTTGCTTACTATTTGGCAATATGAAATATGATATAGATCTAGATAATTAAATCACATAATTCGATCAAATACAGTTGCAACATAATTTATTCCAATGTAAATATGAATGAATAGAACATGATTACTTCTTCTTGAACCTCACAATGTGTTCAGCGATGGTTTAAATCGTCAGATGAAACTAAAATTTTAGTTCTCCATAAACATGGGAAATTAAAAAAATCAATACAATGAATAGACTGGGTGTTCAAGTGAGAATGTATAATCTATTGTCTCGTATGAACTTCTCTCCTTTTTTTAAACTCTCTTGTCCTATTTATATTAATAGATAAATAAATTGAAAATGAATAAAATTATTCTTATCACCTAAATCTAATTATTCTAAGAACACGAAATAAAATCCCGCAAAACCTAGTTGCAGCCCCCTATTGTTGTACCCCCTTCTTCTTCAATCTTTTTTTCCCCATTTTCCCATTAGGGAAGATGGGGAACAACAATTTGTTTTAATATATGTTTTTGTTATTCAATAAGTGTGAGATTTATCTCACGGATTAGTTGTGTTCTTCGACCTGATCGATTAGATCGTTTTGTTCATGATGATAACTCGATTTAGTTGTTCACGTTGATGTATTGTTCTTGATCTGCTTTTTGAGATTGTGTGTTTGTAATTTTGTTTGTGGTTTTATTTTTGGATTTTCATTGATTTGGATTCGTCAGATTTGTATTTTTCAAGGTGTTTACAGTTTGGACAACATAGATCATGGTTGGATCAAGTGGTGTTACTGTTTTAGAAGATCCCTGTTTGACACAGTGATATTGATGCATGATATGCTCCTCTCTTCCAAGTGATCATGATTTTCGCGGGAAGCAAGTTAATATCCCCGAGAGTGATGTTACAGATTTTTTATTGGATCTCTGATCTGTAATAGTGCAGACGATCAGTCTGGTTGACATGTAATTTAGATATACTTGCAATATGTTAGTTATTGCTAGAGGCTAATTGGGTTGGATGTCAATTCCACTCATTGTAATCGCCGCTGGTCGTTTTTCCCAGCATCTTGGAATGACTGATTTTTCAAGAAACAATAAATTCTAAAAACACTACAACAAATACATTCCACAGAAAACCTACTTAAAATAGAAAAGGAAATAGAGAGTTCTTCTAATAAAAATTCTCCATAAAAAATACAATTTTCCCCTAATAAGAATTGGAAACTAATTATATTCCCAACAAAAGATTAGAAAATATAATAATTTAATAACAAAATAAAACTAATTATTCTTTTAAAAAGAATAGTATGTGAATTTGATAAAAATTGTGAATTCTAACTAGACTAAAAAATTACCAAAATACAAAATTCAAACCACAAAAGTCAATGGGCTAAATCCCATTGTGTATCAAATTCACCTGAATATCTGTTGGCCGCCATAGGCTTCCACACACACCCACACATAGCGCTTTCTTAGATTTTGTCCCTCTATTTTTCCGTTCTTCTACTTTTGATATTTAATTATTCATTATGGGTCCAACAAAAGATCTTCAAGTTTTCAAAACCTGGTAGTTCGTATAAATCCCTTTAAATTTTCAAAAAAAAATTGAGAATCTATGGATTACAGAACTACACCAATATGTGTGAATATAAACACTCTAAATTATGCTTACAAGTATTAGATATGTTGTATGCTATACGTATTATAACCTATTAAGCAACTACAATGAGAATGAGTTTGGTGGGATGATTTGGGGAAAAAAGTGGGATAAATGCTTACAATGGGAGAATGAATATATGATATGAATTTTCTTGCGAAAACTCTGGATTGCGGAATATTGGATCTTTTCCTACACTAGGGATTTCTCCCACTAAACTGAATCGTCTTCAAAGGTAAATGGAGATAAATCAGAATCATTGAAAGTAGTACTAACACCATAATTGTCGGATATATCAATCTTGTAGATGTTATCATTGATATGTTCCAACACTTAAAAATGACCATAACCACGCAGACTTAGTTTAGATTTCCGGGAATTCGGAAACCTCTCCTTCCGCAAAAGCAACCAAACCCAATCGCTCTCCTTGAATTGGACAAGTCAGTGTTTGGGGTTAACTCGTGCAGCATTCTGTGCCTTAGCCGTTTCAATCTTCAATCGCACCTTCTCATGTAATTGTTTCACAAAACCAGCCTTCTTTTCTCCATCCATATTGTGCACCTGTTTAAAATTCAAAGGAAGTAAATCAAGAGGTGTAGTAGGTAGAAAACCATAAACAATTTCAAAAGGAGGTAAAGAAGTGGTAGAATGAACAGTGCGATTATAAGTAAACTCTGCTATCGGAATGAATGCTTCCCAATTCTTCAAGTTCTTTTGGACCAAGGCACGCAAAAGTGCCCCTAGGGTGCAGTTGGTAACCTCAGTTTGCATATGACTTGCCATTGAAAACAGCAGTTTCGTCCCTAACTTTTGCCACAAGGTATTCCAAAAGTATGACAAAACTTTTACATCCCTATCTGATACAATTGATGCAGGGATACCATGTAAACGGACAAATTCCTTGAAAAATAAATCCGCGACATGTTTTGCGTCATCTATCTTCTTAGAAGGAGTAAAATGTGCCATTTTCGAAAAGCGATCAACAACCACAAAGATGGCGTCATTATCTGCTTGGGATCGTGGTAATCCGAGAACAAAGTTCATAGAAATATCAACACAGGGATGCGCAGGAACAGGTAAAGAAGTATATAAACCATGTAGCTTAGTCTTAGACTTAGCCTTCAAACAATCAATACAATTCCTACAAATCCTATCAACAGAAATATTCATTTTCGGCCAATAAAGATGTTCCTTCAACAAATTGTAGGTTTTTAATGCACCAAAATTTCCCATTAAACCATCTGAATGAGCTTCTCTATCAAAAAATTCATGCAAAGAACATTGAGGAACACATAACCGATTATTCATAAACAAGAAACCATCATGCCAAAAAAACTTCTCATATGAACCATTTTCGCATGCAGCATAGACAGATAAAAAATCAGGATCAGTAGCATATAAATCTCACACAAAAGATAATTTGAAAATGACACATTCCAATCGTGTAAGTAATACATGTCTACGACTCAAAGCATCAGCAACAAAGTTTTCTTTCTCCTTTTTGTATCGCAACACATAAGGAAAAGATTCAATAAAACTAGACCATTTAGCATGACTATTATTCAACTTCATCCGACTCTTCAAATATTTCAATGATTCATGATCACTATGAATAACAAATTCTTTATGCAATAAATAATGCTGCCAAGTCTCTAAGCACGTACAATTGCATAGAATTTTTTTTATCATAAACAGGATAATTCAGAGCACCGCCCTTTAGCTTTTCGCTAAAGTAAGATATAGGTCGATTCTCTTGCATCAATACAGCACCAATACCAACACCAGAAGCATCACAATGAACCTCAAAATACCATTAAAATCAGGTAAAGCAAGAACATGAGCATTACATAATCGTACTTTTAGTTCATTAAATGCATTCTCTTGAGCATCACCCCAAACAAATTTTACATCCTTCTTAACTAGTTCATTTAAAGGTGCAGTAATAGATTAAAAATAACGCACAAACCTTCTATAAAAACTAGCTAAACCATGAAAGAAACGTACCTGATTGGCATTAAGAGGACTCGGCCATGACTTAATGGCCTCAATTTTGGTTTCGTTAACTTTTATGCCCTCCTCAGAGACTACAAATCCGAAAACACAACTTCTGAGCGCAACAAGTACACTTCTTGATATTTGCATATAAAATGAGACTCATGGAGTGCAAGTAGGATGGATTTCACATGCTCAATATGCTCATCAATTGACTTAGAATAGATTAAAATAAACCACAAAAAATTGACCAATAAACTTTCTCAAGACATGATTCATTAATCGCATAAAAGTACTAGGTGCATTGGTTAATCCGAAAGGTATAACAACCCATTCATATAACCCAAAATTAGTTTTAAATGCAGTTTTTCATTCATCACCTGCCCTAATACGAATCTGATGATAACCCTGAGTTAAATCAATTTTAGTATAAATCACAGATCCATGCAAATCCTCAAGCATATCATCTAATCTAGGAATAGGATGACGGTACTTATTGGTTATCTTATTAATAGCACAACAATCAATGCACATTCGCCAAGTTTTATGTTTCTTAGGAACTAAAATGACAGGCACAACACAAGGACTTAAAGATTCACGTACATAACCTTTTTGAAGTAATTCCTCAACTTGTCGTTGTATTTCCTTTGTCTCCTCAGGGTTTGCTTTGTAAGCTGGTCGATTAGCAATAACTGAACCTAAAATCAAGTCAGATTGATGTTCAATCCCACGCAGAGGGGGTAATCTGTAAGGCAATGTCTCCGAAAAGACATCCTCAAATTCTTACATCAACTCAACAAACTGTGGAGGTACATGCACAAGCATATCTTCACTGGCGAAATAATTCTCTTTAAAATGAAAAATCAACACATGTGAATGATTAGAAAAAGCACGATTCACGTCCCTAATAGATGCATAAAATGATTTCCCAGTTTCAAATGGCAATTCACGTTTCATCATATAAATCGATGGAAAGGGACTAAGATTTGAAGATAAAACCTTTTGCGACTTTTCAGAATCATTCAAAAACTTACCTGACTTACATGGAACGTCAAACCCTAACTTGGGATCGGAACCCTTAGGGTTTTTGCAGCCCAAATCCTTGTGATCGAAGCCCTTAGGGTTTTTACCAAACCTTAGCTTGTGGTCATTCGACTCCCAACCCGGATTAGGGTTTATTTCAGCCACCTCCTTCTCAGTCGTAAACTTTTCTTTATCTATTTTCATACGTCTCTGAGCCTCAATCAGTTCCACTGGTGATAACGGAACTAAAGTATACCTTGTTCCATCTTTAATCACAGTAATCTTGTTAGTATAACCATCATGCATAGATTTATGATCAAATTGCCAAGGTTTTCCAAACAAGATACGACTAGCTTCCACAGGTATAACATCACATAGAATAGAATCATAATATTTTCCGATCTTAAAGGTAACCATGCATTGTTTATTAACCCCAATATCACCACTACCATTTAACCAAATAAGTTTATAAGATGATGGATGGGCAGAAACAAGACAATGATTTAACTAGAAGATTGGAAACAATATTAGCACAAGATCCTCCATCAATAATCAGCAAACAATTTTTATCCTTCACAAGGCATCGAGTATGAAAGATATTCATTCTTTGCACCTAGGTTTCGGCCACTTGAGAGTTTAGGGCTCTCAATGTTACAAAATTACCTTGTGTTTCTGGACCTTGTTCACCTTGATCATTTATGATGATCTCTTCTTCTTCTTGTTCATCGCCAAATTCCTCAAGAGGAGGCATATCGTCATATTCATCTTCTTCATCGCCTTCCTCAATGGTTGCTAACAGTCTAGCATGGGAACAATTACTACGAACGTGCCCTTTATCTTTACAATGAAAACAGTTTGGAGTGTTAACTGAAACCGAATTTGATGAAGAGACACTTTCCTGAATTTCTTGATGACTGTTGCCTAGAAACTTGAGAAGACGTCCTCCTATCATAGGTGTTGAATGTCAGGTTTTGACTAAACTTGACCCGAGCCACGACCACCCATGGATGCGCCCCTTCCTCGACCTGAACTAGGCTTTTCAGAGTCAAACCATAATCGTTGACTTGGGAAATCGAATTGCTGCTTCCTTGGCTGAAAGGTACTCTCAACCAAACTCGCTTTCATTAAATTAAATCATCCATAGAGATGTGGTGTTGAAGTCTGACTGGAATTTGAAGGTTCTCTCGCAGTCCTTCAATGAATCAATTTTTAATGAATGCGTCGTCTTCTTTCATACCGACCCTTCTCATGGTCAACTCAAGATCCTGCCAGTACTCATCAACCGTATGAGTTACTTGTTTCATGTTGGCTAAGTAAGAATGTTGATCCATCAGATAAGTAGGTGGAACATGATAAGTATAAAGCTTGGTCTTCAATCTCTCCCAGATGGAGATAGGTTTCTTCCCGACAAGTTATCTCCTTTCTTTCACATTCTTCCACCACTCGGCTGCATAATGTGTGAAGGAATACAGCGCCACTTTTACTTTCTCTTTCTCCCGATAGTTGTTGAGATCAAACAGATTCTCAATCTGTCACTCCCAATCAAGGTACTTCACTGGATTGTGTTGACCGTCAAATCGAGGGATATCATACTTCAAACCCTTTATTTCTCGTGCCGAATCCGAACTTGACTCTGAATCCGAACTATTGTGTATCTCCTTCAGGAAGTATGATGTTTTCCATGGCGATGTCTTCTTGAAGATCCTTTGTGCGATCGTCTTTCCGAATCATTTGATTCTTCATCGGAACTACCATAACCCTGGAATTTGCGAACAAATCCCTGAGACTCTCCTCTCTTGGTCGTAGATTGTGGTATAGGTGGAGCCATGGAGTCTATTTTTCTCGCCAATCTTTGCATCTCACTCATCATGGCATTCATCATGATAGCAAATCGATTGGGATCAAGTGGTTCATTAGGTTTGAACCTATGGCGCTCCCAATTATCTTGAGCATCTTCTCGTGATTGCTCTGCTCGTCTACTATTAGACGTTGTTGTCAAAGGAATATTGTTAATATTTCCCTCAAAAGGCGAGACGACAGGATTATCGTCCGCCATCTCCATTAAACTGGTAAGAAAATAAACTGTTAGTAATAAAAATTACCCCCTTCCCTTTGTTTAGTAAGGTCACTCACCAAGCGTATAACACTCACAACTCACAAGGCGAAGGTTAATACAAGGGCTATCGATCAATTTACCAAAAATTCAAAGCAATATAGGAGTAAAGTACTGCAGAACTTATTTCAACATTTAAAAATATATAAACTCACTTTTCCGATTCCGACTAGGATTTTGTTTTTACTTTTTCTTTTTCAAGTCGGATTTCCTTTTTTTCTTTCCTTTTTCAGCTATAAATTCGAATCTTTCCTAGAATAAATCACACAAAATTAGATTCTTATTTTCCAAAATTTTCAGCCGTGCAACCCAAAATATTTTCAAAAATTGCAAAACAGCCCCCTTGAAAATTACAAAAAGGCCCCAAATTCCGAATTTCCCAAATCCTAAATTCCGATTTTGAAAACCCAAAATCAGCTACCCTTGTTTTTGGTTTTCAAAATTTTTTTGGAACAATTAAATCCTACATAAAACTTGGAATAAGAAAACTGTGACAACTTCCTCTCGATTCAAATGAATTTCGAGGTATTCAAGATCGAAAGGATCTCAAATATGACACTATATCTAGAAAAGACACAAAAGACTCTTTTTTTAATAAGGTGTCATCAAGAATCAAAGAACAATTCAAGATTACGGAATCAAAGAATGATAATGAAAACAATTAGGATTACGAGCATGCAATAATTCTTAAGAAGAGTGGATGGAAAAATATCGCAAGCACGTAAACTGTATAAGCTACTTAAAACTACGAAACTGACCGGGAGATGAAGGCGGATAATACTTGTTAACGCTCAAACCCTTCGACGTCCTCCTGACTCGATTGATGAAGGTGAAGGCAGATAGTAATAC
>JAULKM010065853.1:0-12136 GCA_032355605.1 Rubia tinctorum | reverse complement strand
GGAGTTATCTGATGTAAAAATGGATTTCCTAATACTGCATCATATGCTACATCTTCTAATATTAAAAATGAATGTTTCATACAGTAATTATTATTACATATAAATCCATTTTGTAATTTCTTATTTATCCTTATTGCAGTACCATTGGCTGCTATTAATCTTTTGTTAGTTTTTTCTAAATATTTATTTGGAATAATTCCTGACCTAATACATGATTGATTTGCCCCAGTATCTATTAAAACTACTATATTAACTTTAAAGTCGTCAACTCCTATTGTTACAAAATCTAATTTTCAAGTAGCACCTTTTTCAAAAAGTATGGAAAATTCAATTTCATGAAAATTAAAATTTTGTTCTATCATTTCTCCAATTTCTTCCAAACCTTGGTTCTCTTAATTTGTTTATTTCTAATTTAGGTTTTCATGTAATATCCTGGTAATTATCATTACTAAAAGATAGTTCAGAAGAAGAACATATAGAATATAATTCAACTTCATCAGAATCAGAAACTAATAGTATACATCAGTGCAAAATATCAATAATTCAAATGTCAAAAACTCCAAAAAATAAGAAATAAATTCTATTAGGCATAATAGATAAATTAGAAAATTCAAATAATACAGTAGAATATATTAAGAAACTAAAAACCCTGGTAACAGAGGAAGAAAATGATACTACAAAAATACCACAGGTACAAGAACCATTCAGTTTAAGTAATGTAATTTCAAAATATTCAGAAGTAGATAAGAAGAAAGAGATAGTAAAATCAAATGATTTAAGAATAGAAATTAATAAATTAAAAATGGAAGTAAATCAGATTAAACAAGAATTGCGTACTTTAAAAGAGAAAGATTTAGAATTAGAACTAAAAATAACAAATAATAAACCAAGTAGTTCAAATTCAAGAAAATTAATAAGTATAACAGAAGAAACCCCTACTGATACTCAATTCTTTAATGTCATTAATAAATTCAATATAGAAAATTGGTATTCATTAGTAACAATAGAAGTTGAAGACTTTACAGTTAATATAGTAGCTTTAATAGATAGTGGTGCAGATCAATCAGGTTTTAGGTCAGGAATTATTTCAAAAAAATTATTAGTAAAAACTAATGAAAGATTAATAGCAGCCAATGGTACTGGAATGAGAATAAACAAGAAATTACAAAATGGATTCATAGGTAATAATAATTACTGTATAAAACATTCATTTTTAATATCAGAAGATGTAGCATAAGATGCAGTATTAGGAAATCCATTTTTACATCAGTCCATTCAAGAATACAATAGAAGTTATTACAATAAAAATACTGGGCAAAAAATTATTATTTCCATTTTTAGATCCACCTAGTCAAATTGAGTTAAATTTATTAAAAAATAGTTCGATATATAGAAAGATATGTTTAATGAACAATAAGCAGAAGGACATAATAAGATTAAAGGAAGAATTGAGTTATTCAAAAATAGAAGAACAATTAAATGATAAATTAATCCAAGAAAAAATTAAAAAGTTAGAAAAAGAGTTTCAAAAAGAAGTCTGTTCAAATCATCCCAATGATTTTTGGGAAAGAAAGAAACACATTGTAAATTTACCATATGAAAAGGATTTTGATGAACAAAATATTCCAACAAAAGATAAACCCATTCAAATGAACTCTGAAATAATTGAACTATGTAAGTAAGAAATTAAAAGTCATTTAGACAAAAAAATAGTAACAAAGAGCAAATCTCTTTGGAGTTGCTCTACCTTCTATGCCAATAAACAAGTAGAAAAAGAAAGAGGTCTTCCTAGGCTGGTAATAAATTATAAGCCATTAATAAGATATTACAATGGATTAGGTACCCAATACCAAATAAAAGGGATCTATTAAAAAGATTATTTAACGCAAAAATATTTTCCAAATTTGATTTAAAATCAGGATATTCGCAAATTCAAATAGATGAAAAAGATAAATATAAAACAACATTTGTTAACCCATTTGGACAATACGAATGGAATGTAATGTCATTCGAATTAAAAAATGCTCCATCAGAATTTCAAAAAATAATGAATGATATATTTAATCCATACACAACATTTGTAATTGTGTACATAGATGACATACTAGTTTATTCAAAATCAATAGATGAACATTTTAAACATCTAAATATATTATTAAAGGTCATCAAGATAAATGGGTTAGTAATATCGGAGCCAAAAATAAGGTTTTTAGGTTGTACCATTCATTTAGGAAAAAATACTCCTATTCAAAGAACCATTGAATTTGGTAACAAATTTCCAGATGAAATTAAAGATAAAAATCAATTACAAACGTTTTTAAAATATCTAAATTACATATCATATTTCTTTCCAAAATTAAGGATAATTTGCAAACTATTATATGAAAGATTAAAAACTAATCCTCCAGCATGGAATGATAAGCATACTATGATTATTAAGGAAGTAAAAATAAAAGCCAAGTCATTACCATGTTTAGTCATTCCACATCCAAATGCATTCATGATAGTTCAAACAAATGCATCAAATATAGGTTACGGAGGCATATTAAAACAAGCACATTCATCCAAAGAATCAATAATTAGGTATCATTAAGAATTATGGAAAATGCACAAATAAATTATTCACGAGTCAAAAAATAAATTTTATCAATTGTTTTATGTATTTTAAAATTTCAAGATGATCTATATAACAATTTTTTTAATTAAAATTTGATTGCAAGTCTGCAAAAGAAATTCTAACAAGGATGTTAAAATTTTAGTATCAAGGCAAATCTTTGTCAGATGGCAAACCATTTTATCAGTTTTTGACTTCGATTTGAATTTATTCAAGGGAAAAATAATTCAATACCAGATTTTCTAACTCGTGAATCCTCATTGGAAAACATGAGTAGATCATCAGATTCAATACATTCTTCCAATTCAAGATCAGCCAGGCATTACGAAATGAAGACCAATACTCCACAGATTTTCCATCTTTGACCTATTCAACTACAGCTCAAACACCATATTCCAAACTTATCCATACTCCTATATTAAGCCCAAACTTCACAATGCTAACTCCAACAAATTCAAGAACAAACCAACCATCTTAACGAAACACTCAAACCACTCAAAATGCCCAATCAATTAGCTACTACATAAAACTCAATCCAAAATTTATATTACACAACCAACTCCAAACAGAACCAGATATTCGACAACTTAAATCATTTGTTTGAAGAATATTTCTAACACAATTCCAGTGTACTCACCCAACTCCAAACAGAACGAGATATTCCACAACTTAAATCATTTATTTCAAGAATATTTCTACCACAATGTCAGTAGTTAGAAAATGACATTAAAAAAACTCAATAATTTTATGAGCTCATTTGATTGATACCCATTCCATAGAAATCCAACATATTCAAAATAAAAATAACCCCAATAGAATAGATACTCCAAAATACATATTAAGCAGATACTTCACCGTAGAAATTTTTCAAATATTCATTCCACAAATAAATTTTCAGTAAATTATATATCGCAAGAGTTTAATTAAGTTGGTTTATCAATTTTCACCAACAATTTAATAGTGACATTCCCATATGGTTTTACGACAGGTTTACCACTTTTGGCCCAATTCCAGAAATTTACCCTCAACCAGTAATAGATGGTTATAATACAATTAACAACTTAGTAATGCATGGATATTTAAGAAGTCATTTCTATTCCATTGTATATTCAGAGTTCCATGGATTTTTGCATGGAGCTTTCAAATTCAACCAATCCATTAAGACAAACCGTGTTCTTTAGTTAGACAATACAAGGTTAAATGGTGGACTAATTATAGAACATAATTCTGTTCACCTAAAGCAGTTACCCACTATATTCAAACAAGAGAAAAATCAAGGATTCAATTCAATAAGGAAGACAACATCAAGGAGATCCAGAACCCATTCCAAGTACCAATACAACAAATCCCTCAACCAGTCAAGCCCCAAGTATCTCATTCTAAATCCTTGGTAGCAATAAGAAAGAAGAACATCAGAAGAAGTTTCAAGAAATTGAAGAAGATCTAGATTTCAAGAAAATGATGGAATTTTATAACATTCAAAGACAAAGCGAAGACCAAGACAGAAGAACTCAAAAAAGAAGACTATGAAGACTCATTCAATTTTTTAATAAGTAAGCAATGACGAAAGGAAGCACTCAGACTCAAATTATTCAAGGCAATCAATGAAGGGAGGGAACCGGACTACATTAAAATTCCACTCAGGAAAGCAGTCGAAACAGTCAATAATGGAGGGACCCAAACCCCACTCAGATTAACAATCATTCGAGAAAATCCATAATGGAGGGACCCAGACACCATTGCGGACTTCAAACTTCATTTAATTCCATTTGATATAGATTAGAAACACTTTATAAATAGGTAGCAAGAATTCATTTGTAAGCACGCTAAATTACAACCTCTTCTCTCTCTCTCTAACCTCCTCACTCTGAATTCAGATCTGAACCTCCCATTGTTCATCCCATATTCCATCTATGTCCGAAACCCTAAAACCAATATTCAGTACATTGTATTCAATAATTCAGTAATTCAAGATATTATTTCAGTTTTTTATTTATGTTTTCAAATTATGTTTATTGATTACTAGTTTCAATATCATTTTAATTTCCCGGATTAGTATTGATATTACTAACCCGTTTTTCTTGATGACCTTTAATAATATATTTAGATGTTTAAAATGTTCATCTATTGATTTTTAATAAACTAGTATGTCATCTATGCAAACAATTACAAATGTTGAGTATGGATTAAATATATCATTCATTATTTTTTGAAATTCTGATGGAGTAATTTTTAATCCGAATGGCATTACATTCCATTCATATAGTCCAAATGGGACAACAAATGTTGTTTTATGTTTATCTTTTCCATCTATTTGAATTTACAATATCCTGATTTTAAATCAAATATGAAAAATATTTTTGCATTAAATAATATTTTTAATAGATCACTTTTATTTGGAATTAGGTACCTAATCCATTGTAATATCTTGTTTAATGGCTTATAATTTATTACAAACCTAGGAACACCTCTTTCTTTTTATGCTTGTTTATTGACATAGAAGGCAGAACAACTCCAAGGAGATTTGCTTTTCTTATTATTTTTTTGTCTAAATGACTTTTAATTTCTTGCTTACACAGTTCAATTATTTCGTTCATCTGAATGGGCCTAGCTTTTGTTGGAATATTTTGTTCATCAAAATCTTTTTCATATGGTAAATTTACAATGTGTTTCTTTCTTTCCAAAAAATCATTAGGATGATTTGAACAGACTTCTTTTTGAAACTCTTTTTCTAACCTTTTAATTTTTTTTCTTGGATTAATTTATCATTTAATTGTTCTTCAATTTTTAATAACTCAATTCTTCCTTTAAGCTTATTATATTCTTCTACTTATTGTTCATTAAATATATCTTTCTATATATAGAACTATTTTATAATAAATTTAACTAAATTTGACTAGGTGATTCTAAAAATGGAAACACTAATTTTTTACCTAGTATTTTTGTTGTAATACCTTCTATTGTTTTTTTTAAATGGAGTTATCTGATGTAAAAATGGATTTCCTAATATTGCATCATATGCTACATCTTCTAACATTAAAAATGGATGTTTTATACACTAATTATTATTACATATAAATCCATTTTGTAATTTCTTATTTATCCTCATTGCAGTACCATTGGCTGCTATTAATCTTTCATTAGTTTATACTAAATATTTATTTGAAATAATTCCTGACCTAATAAATGATTGATCTGGCCCGCTATCTATTAATGCTACTATATTCACTATAAGTTCTTCAACTCCTATTGTTACTAATGAATACCATTTTTCTATATTGACTCTATTAATGGAATTAAAGAATTGAGTATCAGTTGGAGTTTCTTTTGTTATACTTATGTCTTTTCCTGAATTTGAACTACTTGATTTATTATTTGTTATTTTTAGTTCTAATTCTAAATATTTCTCTTTTAAAGTATGCAATTCTTATTTAATCTGATTTACTTCTATTTTTAATTTATTAATTTGTACTGTTAAATCATTTGATTTTACTATCTCTTTCTTCTTACTATTTCTGAATATTTTGAAATTACTTTACTTAAACTGAATGGTTCTTATACCTGTGGTATTTTTGTAGTTTCCTTTGTAGTATCCTTTTCTTCCTCTATTACCACGGTTTTTAGTTTCTTAATATATTTTTCTACATTATCTGAACTTTCCAATTTATCTATTATGTCTAATAGAATTTCTTTCTTATTATTTGGATTTTTTAACATATGCATTGTTGATATTTTGCACTGACATATACTATTAGTTTCAGATTTTGATGAAGTTGAATTATATTCTATATGTTATTCATCTGAACTATCTATTAGTAATGATAATAGTTTATGTTTTAATTCAGTTTCTTATGAAAATAATGAATTTATTTTCTTTTCAACTTTACAAGGTGATGAAGTATGTCCGAATTTTTTACATTCAAAACATTGAATATTTTTATATTTATTAGTTCCTTTATAATTTGTATTCCTGTTATTTCTTTTATAAAATTTATTATTATAATACTTATATTTTTCAAATTTTTTTATTTTTTTGAATATTTTCTTATGTCCTGATGAAGGTGGTTTGATACCAGTAATCCCAAGTTGGTGATAAAATGAACCCATTTCTTTTCTTTTTGATCCATACTTATGTTGAATTTTTAAATCTTGGCATAATGTTAATGCTTCTTTTTTAACAAATGCAAATATTGTCCAAATGTTCAGCTATAGTAATCAATTTTCTTAGTTCCTAATTCTTTTTGTAAGTTTGTAATTATTCTTTGCGAAAATAAGTTAGGTAATCCAGTAATAATTTTTTCTTTCCAAAAAGGAGCATTTTAGTCTGTTCTTCTTAAAACTTGAGCTAAAAATATATCTTTATACCACTTAAAATCTGTTAATGCTGGACATCTTAATTTTTTAAACATATTTTTGAACTAGTTAATTCCTCATTAGGATTTCCTATGAAGTACATTGATATTACATATATTACATACGTTGATCCATCTTGAGTCATGACAAAACTAATATCATTACTTTCTCCTATTGTTTCTTCAGTTTCATGATTTATTATTGCTTGTTTTTCTTCTAGGCTGAGATAATTATCCCACCATCCTTTTCATTTGTCCGGTGAATCCTGTTACTAGTTAACTTACTATTTGAGGTTCAGTTATATTAATCTTAGTTTTATATGTCATTCTAGCCATACCCATTTCTTGAAATATATTTAATATTTGATATTCTGATTTGCCATCTACATTCCATTGATACAAAGATTGGCCATCATAACTCTTTAAAAATTGACCTTTTTCTTCATATTGAATATCCGGTGGAGTTGGCCTATGATAGTAATTTTTTGTTCTATCATTTCTCCAATTTTTCTAAATCTTGGTTCTCTTAATTTGTTTATTTCTAATTTAGGTTTTTCTTTACTATCCTGGTAATTATCATTAAATTTTTGTTCAATTAATTCTAATTGGTTTTCTAATTCCTTTTCTGAATAAAAAGATTATTAGTTTGAGATATGACTCCTAATGTTTTCGATGTACTAGCATGATCCTTTTTATTCCATGAAATTGTATTTTCCAAAATTAAGGATAATTTTCAAACCATTATATGAAAGATTAAAAACTAATCTTCCAGCATGGAATGATAAGCAAACTAAGATTATTAAGGAAGTAAAAATAAAAGCCAAGTCATTACCATGTTTAGTCATTCCACACCCAGATGCATTCATGATAGTTCAAACAGATGCATCAAATATAGGTTATGGAGGCATATTAAAACAAGCACATTCATCCAAAAAATCATTAATTAGGTATCATTCAGGATTCTGGACAAATGCACAAATAAATTATTCAACTCTCAAAAAATAAGTTTATCAATTGTTTTATGTTTTTCAAAATTTAAAGATGATCTATATAACAAAAAAATTATTAAAAATTGATTGCAAGTCTGTAAAAGAAATTCTACAAAAGGATGTTAGAAATTTAGTATCAAAGCAAATCTTTGCCAGATGGCAAGCCATTTTATCAGTTTTTGACTTTGATATTGAATTTATTCAAGGGAAAAATAATTCAATACCTGATTTTCTAACTCGTGAATCCTTATAGGAAAGCATGAGTAGATCATCAGATTCAACAAGTTCTTCCAATTCAAGATCAGTCAGGCATTACGAAATGAAGACCAATACTCCAAAACCACTTAGCCCAAATGTTCCTACTACAAATTTCCCACCTTTGACCTATTCAACTAGAGCTCAAACACCATATTCCAAACTTATCCATACCCCCCTATATTAAGCCCAAAATTCATATTACTAACTCCAACAAATTCAAGACCAAACCAACCATCTCAGCCAAACACTCAAACCACTCAAAAGGCCTAGTCAAACAGCTACTGCATAAAACCCAATCCAGAATACATATTACTCACCCAACTTCAAACAAAACCAGATATTCCACAACTTAAATAATTTGTTTCAAGAATATTGCTACCAAAATGCCAGTGGTTAGCAGCTGACATTCAAAAAACTCAAAAAATTTATGAACCCATTTTGATTGATACCCATTCCATAGAAATTCAACATATTCAAAACAAAAATGACCCCACTAGAATAGATTACTCCAAAATACATATTAAGTAGATACTTCACCCTACACATTTTTCAAATATTCATTCCACAAATAAATTTTCCGTAAATTATATCCCGCAAGGGTTTAATTATGCTGATTACATTTAATCTTGGTATATGACTTTCTATGTTAGATCATTTGACCATTTCTGGATTATTAATTTTCACCAACAATTTAATAGTGACATTCCCATATGGTTTTACGACTGGTTTACCACTTTTGGCCCAATTTCGAAAATTTACCCTCAACCAGTAATAGATGGTTATAATACAATTCAACAACTTAGTAAAGTAGGGATATTTAAGAAATCATTTCTATTCCATTGTATATTCAGAGTTCCATGAATTTTTGCATTGACCTTTCAAATTCAACCAATCCAGTCAGAAAAACCGTGTTTTTTAGTTAGACAATACAAGGTTAAATGGTGGACTAATTACAGAACAAAATTCTGTTCACCTAAAACAGTTACCACTATATTCAAACTGAAGAAAAATTAAGGATTCAATTCAATAAGGAAGACAACATCAAGCATATCCAGAACCCATTCCAAGTAGCAATACAACAAATCCCTCAACCAGTCAAGCCCCAAGTATCTCATTCCAAATCCTCGGTGACAATCAAGCAAGAAGAACATCAGAAGAAGTTTCAAGATATTGAAGAAGATCTAGATGTCAAGAAAATGATGGAATTATATGACAATTCAAAGACAAAGGGAAGACCAAGACATAAGAACTCAAGTAAGAAGACTATGAAGACCCATTTGAAGACCCATTGGGCCAACACCCATTCAATTTTTGAATAAGTAAGCAATGACGAAAGGAAGCACTTAGACTCAAATTATTCAAGGCAATTAATGAACTAAGGGAACCAAACTCCATTAAAATTCCACTTAGGAAAGCAGTCGAGACAGTCAATAGTGGAGGGACCCAAACCCCACTCAGATCAACAATCATTCAAGACAATTTATAATGGAGGGACCCAGACTCTATTACGGACTTCAAAATTCATTTAATTCCATTTGATATATATTAGAAGCACTCTATAAATAGGTAGTCAGAATTCATTTTTAAGCACGCTGAATTACAGTCCCTTCTCTCTCTCTCTAACCTTCTCACTCTGAATTCATATCTGAACCTCCTATCGTTCATCTGATATTCCATCCATGTCCAAAACCCTAAATCCAATATTCAATACTCTTTATTCAATATCTCATTAATTCAAGGTATTATTTCAATTTAGATATATAAGCGTCTAAGGGACAAAATCCCTTGTCGAAGGCTTAGGGTCAAAATCCCCTTTAAGTATATAGGCATCCAAGGGATAAAAACCCTTATCAAATGCTCAGGGATATAATCCCCTTCGCATACATAAGCATCTAAGGGATAAAAACCCTCGTCAGAAGCTCGGGGTCGAAATTCCCTCCATGTATACAAGCGCCTATTGGACAAAAGACCCCTATCGAGCGTTCAAGGTTAGAATTCCCTTTACATAAAAATACAATGAACAAATCCCTGGAAATAAATGAAAGGCCTTCACGGCTCATTAAAATCTAGGGGAATCTAGTACCTTTGAGAAACATGTACGAGTTATTGTTTAGCAAGTAAAAATCTTAAACGTTTTTTATTCAATTATAAGAAAGGCCATGGTAGCTTACAAGTGAGGGGGTCTAGCCCCCATTATACCTTTGATAAAAAATAAAACATTACAGTACAACAAAAAGAGTATTTAAAACCTACGCTAAAATTCTAAGGGGGGAGTAGATTCCCCAAAGGGATTAGGGGGTCTTCCATAACCTCGGATTTGACGGGAGCTATGGCTATTAAGAAATCCTTCATCAAATTCGATGTCTCTTATTTGGATCAGCAGTTCCTTGCACTTGGGATGAGCTTGATGGTCCCCCTACAATTTTTTTGGCCCTCTGAGAGAGGGGAACATCTTCGAGATTCTCATCCTCCTCGGCTATCTCGATCCCTCTATTGGAGAAGTCTCATAAATTGTTGGAAATGGAACCCTCATGGTTAATGCTGATCGGAGGGAGCCTTCTTTGAGTTAACGCAGATCCCGCATGAGCCTGGTGGTCTTCAAAACTCGGAGCTCGTACTCCTTGAGTAGAGCTGGTTGGGTGAGCAGAGGGCCCGAAAGACGGCCCCCTTTCATAGTCCATCAGTGGACCCAAGCGGGAAAAAACAGAGCCACTCCTCGTACGAGGTCCGGAAGGACGCGGACCAGGGGGGATTGAACCCCTGCTCTTCTTTTTCCCTTAGATTTATTTTTCAGGGGAGGGGGAGGGGCTCTTAAACTCTAAGCCCCTTGCTTTTTACTCTTTATGTCCTTAAGATGTTCTTCAGCCTCCTCGAAAGCTTTGTCGTACTTGGGATGCTTATCGATCTCTTTACGTGTCATGATGTCCTCGGTGTCCTAGAGATACATCTCAAAATTATCAATGAACATGGGCACCACCATACCGAGTTGAGGGAAGTAGGCTCGAATGCTGTCTTCATACGCATTAAATGTGCTTTGATACTCTTTGGCATCTTTTTCAAGCATATCCCGCTCTTGGTAGGCAATTAGGCATAGATGTTTGGTCTGTAATGAATTTTTCTAAGCCCTCTACTCGGGCTTGATGTTCTTGGCTCGTCATTTTCCATCCTTTGAGCATGGATGTGGTCTCTCGAACAACATCACAAAGAGATTTGGCGTCCGCTAAGTGCTTTTGTGCTTCGTGGTGGTAGTGAACTATAGTTATATGGGTGCCGAGGAAGACTCTTTTGATTTGAAAGCCTTGGCTACACTCAGGTATTCCTGAATAGAGCTGAACCCAACATCGGAGGTAATCTCGGTTAAAAGCTAGCTATGCCCCTCGAGGAGAAGCTTATGGTTATCTACTAAGCATCACGGGTATTGGCCAAACTTTCCCTTTCTTCTCTTGGGAGGCTCAGGTCATCAAGGAGCTCCCTTTGCATCTTATGCCGACCACTCCGCCATGATGCTAACTCTTCCTTTGCAGTAGGAGTTACTCTTCAAAGCCGAGGGAACGAAACCACTACCGCCCAGCGGTTATTCGATGCTCTCATTCCCACTCTTCGATTTCATGATACCACATATTCATAACTTGAAAGAAGAAGTCTAAGATGGACCCTCTTATGAGAGTAGGGAGGGCGAGGGCGATAAAGAGCCAGAGATAAACTCTACAAAAAGAGTAAAAAACCACACAAGTAAGAAAATAGAACTTCATTAATATTGACAAGTTTGAAGAGAAGGGGATACAAAAGATAGCCTACAATAATCTAGGAAAAGCTCATACACTTTCATTCCCCTCTACGCTATGCTCCTCCCTCTCCGAAAGCTTCTCTCACAGCTTCTTCAACTCTTAGTCATAATCGGAGGTCGTCTTCTCCAGTGTCTA
>JAULKM010065845.1:0-28121 GCA_032355605.1 Rubia tinctorum | reverse complement strand
TTACAAAAACCAAAAGTATTTTGAGTTAATTACATGTAGGGTTATATGGTTGATTTATCGGGTTGAATAGTGTTCAGATTGATTGTGGGGCGGATTGAATTGTGTACAGGTTTAGATCGGGTTGAGCCTGGTCATGCCGGGTTCGGGTTTGGGTTCGGATTGAGTTTGGTCGTGTCGGGTTCGGGTTCAGGTTGATATCTCTCAGGTCGGAATCAGATTTCGATCTGAATTCGATCGTGTCGGGTTCGTGTCGGGTTTATATTTTTCGGGTTATAATCAGGTTTCGGGTTGAGTTCGGTCGTGTCGGCTTAGATTCAGGTTGAAATATCTCAGGTTAAATTGGTTTTCGGGTTGAATCGGTCATTTCTGTACGTGTCGAGTTTTCAATTCGGGTCAGAAACTGACAACTCTAGACAAGTACATAGGTATGTGTCTGCGTGGGTGTGTTTTCTTGTTTTAGTTTTTATCTTCCTCGCTTTCTTTGCTTTTTATTTTTTATATTATTTTTTCTTTAATTATTGATTGTAAAATTAATATTTCTTTTCCTTTTTTGTTTAATTTATTATTAGAATTTATATAATTTTGATAAGGTTATATTAATTATATAATTTCAATTTAATTTATTATTTAACTGAACTAAATTTAATTTAAACTTTAATTACCATCTCTTACTTGATTAAATATTTAATCTTTAATGTATGAATTTTGCTGCTCGTTTTTTCTCCATCTTGACTTATTATATCTCGATACCAATTTTCTGTAGTTTCCTTACTTATTTCCTTACGACATACCTTTAACTAATGTACTAAGATGAAAAATATAATAAATTTAACATTTTGCATTATATTTAAAATTTTGTACTGTTTAATTTTTAAAATTATTATTTTTATAAAAATTATCTCAGGGATTAATCAAAGGAAGAGAAATAAATCAGGCTGTTCTGGGTTAAACTTAATACTACTTATGTACTGAATGCGTTAAGGGTGAGGACCCCCTTAGGGAATTTCGTCCCAGAAATTCCAATATTTTTGTGAACAGCTCGTGTTCACAGTCTTCTGTAACATCCCCTCAATGACTATCATCCTCGAAGTTCAAATATTTTCCTGTGAACTGCTTAGGGTTCCTATCTCTCATGGTTGTCTCTACTTCCTAAGTTGCTTCATTAATTTTTTGGGTTTTCTTCCCAAGTACAAGAATCATAGGGATCTATCAAGTACGTAGTGTTTTAATTTTACAATCTAGTATCTTCAGTGGGGCCAGTTTTTCATCCAAAACTATATCCTCCCGCTCTTACCGAGTGCTAAGACTAGGGTGGTTATTTTCCTAGTTGGTTGGGCAAGTCGATTCGATACGTATCTAGTCCAACTCGTTGGGAAATCTCAAAAGCACTAATGTAACTAGGACTTAGCTTTCCCTTATTACCATGTCAAACTAGACCCTTTTTGACAGGTAACCTTCAGTAATCTGGTAACCAACTTCAAACTCCTAGTCTTCCCTTCAATGGTCCGCAAAGCTTTTCTGTCGACTCTAAGCCGATTGAAGAGGTTGTCCTATTATCTTAATCCTTTCCATGGATACTGTAACCTAAGGTATACTAGTTGGTGGGAGAATCCATTTCTTTCCAACTTCTTCCCAAAAGAGGGTTGTCCAACACAATAGTTTCGAACACCCCGTATAACCTTATAATTTCGCAAGTATAGAGTGACATCAACTTTTATAGATAATACTTAACACGTAACGACTTAAAATAAGCTGATTTGGTCAATTTATCGACTACCACCCAAATTGATTCATAACCCTTCTCTGTCCGTGGTAATCCTGCTACGAAATTTATCGTGAGGTGATCAACCTTCCACTCTGGAACTTCTAAGGGTTGTAATAACCATATTGGTTTCTAATGCTCAATTTTAACATCCAGAGTCACTAAGCATCGTGCCATGAATTCCGCAATGTCCTTTTACATGCCGTCCTCATAATAATTCAATTTCAAGTCCCTATCCATTTTGGTTTCTCATGGGTGTACCGTATACCTGCACAGGTGGCCTTCTTACAACATATTTGGTTTAATTTTTTAATAGGGAACCTACCTCAACATTTTATAACCCCGTTTCCATCAATTTTAACGCCCGACATGCCATCAGCAGCGGGTGTCACTCTCTTTACTAAGAACTCACCGGATCCTCGAACCAAATTTACCTTAGTGGGTAAAATTATTTGTACCCTTAACTTTGGGAGTTTAACTTGGTCATGCTTATGGGTTGAACTTTATACCTGAGATAACATCCCAGTCTCCCTCAACATGGTATGTACCAAATTTGTCTTTATGCTTAAGGAGTCTACCACTACCTTTGACTTTCCAAAGCGACAATAATCACACAATCATAATCTCTTGAAAAAGTCCATCCACCCACATTGGCACATATTCAGGTCTCTTTTAGGAAATAGCTACTTCAGATCCTTGTGACTTGAAATTACCTTAAATAGGGGTGGTCGCCGGTTTGGTTTAATCGGTTTTTGGTTTATTTGATTTTCCCTAAAAAATCCAAATCCAAAACCAAAACCGACCCAAAGAATCCAAATAACCCGAATTATCCGAACCGAATTTAGAATTTGGTTTCAGTTTGAAATCTAATTCAAACCAAATAACCAAATAATTTGAACGTTTGGACATTGTTTGTGGTTTCCCAAACCGAAAACCCATAAGCAGGTGAATTTTTAAACTTAAAAATAGTCATTTTGAGGCTCATTTTTTCTATGCCATGCTCTTAAATGGCCTTCAATATGGTCTTGCAGATTATTTAACGAAAAGGTAGAGTGCTACCCTATTTATAAGTAATTTCTACCTAATATTTTCTACGTACTATCGATGTGGGGACTAATGCACTTCCTTCTTCCTTCCTTTCAAACATTTTTTTCCAGCACTAACTCTTTTCCTTTGTTGTTTTTTTCTTTATCCTCTTTACTTAACATACATTCTTTGGGAGCTTAAGAGGTTTCTCAATACCCGACTCTGCAAGCTTCTTATCAGCTCTGGAAGCTTCGAGAATGGTTTTAAGGTAAAAGGTATGGTTTCTTCTTATTGTTACGCAGAGCGGGAGGAAGATCAACATTTTGAGGCAGGGGCTCCAATTTTTTTCTAGATATTTTTGCATTACAGAGGACAGTTACAGAGGTTGCAAAACGAAGAAGATGAATGAAGTAATTGGGAAACTGCAGCTAAGACCACCCTGACGCCTCAAAAATTATGTCTCCGAGGCCATTAATCACACCGGCAACTTCCAGGGCCTTTAAAGTTCCCCATGAATCTTTCATGCTTAGGATTAGTATTAGAAGCTTGACAAGAATTAATTAGGATTAGTACTTCAATTTATATTTATTTATAAAATTAATTTGTAGTTTTAAAATATAATAATTATTATATTTTTTAAATTTTTTTTAATTTACTGAAATTCGGTATTAGGTTAGGATTTCGGTTTGAGTTTTAATATCCAAAAATGATCCAAAAACCATATTCAGAATTCAATTTATTCAATTCGAATATCCGAAAACCGTATATTAAATTCGGTTCGGGTTATTCAAATTTGGATAATTCAATTTTCGGTTCAGTTTTCGGTTTTTGATTTTCTCGCCCACCCCTAACCTTAAACGCGACTCCGTATAGATGACGTCACCATTTATTTAAGGAGAACATTACTTCGGAAAGTTTGAAGTCATGTGTGGACATAAGCGATCACACACCCCAAGCCATTTCCCAAATCTATTGTGTACTACAAATCAATCATTTCCCTCGGGTAGCGCAAGGATTGGGCAATTGTAAATTTCTTATTCATTTCTTGGAAGATGGCTTTTGTCTTTTCATTACCTTCATACTTGAATTCGTTATGGGTTAAACAACAAAGGAAGACGCTAATTTAGAAGTGCCTAAAATATCCAGCAAGTCATAGAAACTCCAAATTTTTTTGCTATTGATCAGCACCTTTCAATTTATGATGGTTTTGACTTAAGAGGGATCCACTAATATCCCTTCCTTACTAATAACATGCCCTAAAAAGTTCTCTTGGTTTAGCAAGGATTCACACTCGCTAAAATCTGGCGTACACCGTATGTTCCTTAAATAGTTGTAACACTTTCTTCACAAGTATGCTCCCGATGAGACTTTGAAGGGACCAGAATGTCATCAATGACGATGATGGCGAGCACATCTAGGTGCGGCTAAAACACTTGAGGTAAAGATCTAGAAACGTGGCTGCCACATCACTGGGAATTCGTAATGAACACACTAAGTATTAAAGGTTATCTTTGACACGTACTCTTTTTCTACCCGCAATTGGTAATACCCTTGTCGTTAATCCATCTTGGAAAAATACCACTATTCCTAGGGATTAGTCGAACAACTTCTCAATGACGGGGAGGGTGTACTTATTTCAATCATCACATTATTTAGGCAAAGTTTATCAATACACTTCCGTAGAGAGTCATCTTTCTTTTTAACAACCAACAGTGGGAATCCCAGGGTGGTGTACTCGGTTGTATGAACCCTTGAGTTAAATAATCATCAAGTTATAATTTCAATTCATGTAGTTCTAGTGGCACCATGCAACAAGGGGATCAAGAAAAAAACGTAGATTTTGGTACCAAATCGATGGTGAACTCAGTTTTCCCTTTCCAGAGGCAACTTACAAGTTCCTCAAGAATACCTCAAATAATGCTTAAGGGAAGTTCAGAACTACCAATACATCTTCCTCTTTCACCTCTTTCTTCTTACGTCTACCTAAATAGTTGGTTTCCCCGTTCGATGTAACTTAACTTAATTCTTATCGTAATTTAAAGGGGCATGGACGCATAATTCTTAGCAAGCGAGTCTACGCTTGGTATAACTTCCTATTCTTTTAAAGGTAGGGCTATTTAGTCTATTGGTAACACAAACAGGAAGGTTTTTAGCATCCTAGGTGGGAGTACAAACTTCTGACTTATAGGGTAAGTCCTCTATCTTATCTTTCATGTTTTAAAGAAAAGTTTAAACAACAATGAATGAGAGGCCTCAGGTTAATCAAAACCTTAGATAACCTACCTAAGATAGAGAGGGTACCTTCAATGACCTCGGTCATTATGAGGGTCTCTAAGTTCTCTAAGGCGTAATCTCGAGCATGCACATTTGGCCTATCATTTTTACTAGCTCCACCATTCATGACAAGTTTGATTACTAATGCATGTGACCAAGTGGTTGAGATGAGTTCCTTGACCGAGGCATCGGGTACTCTGGTATCTTATGCTCGGAACTTTCTCATTGCAAACATTTACTGGTCTTCATCCAGTAATCCTTCACTTCAGACTTTCCTTTTCCCCAGTACGTGTATTGGACTCGAGGTGCTTCTTTTCCATGAGTAATTGTTAGACCACATTGTATGGTCCATGGTTTAGGTATATTCCTTCTTACTATAGTATCACAAAACTTATGAAACTGTTATCCGCATATCCTAGGGCTCAAAAGGTTTGAGTCATTGTTTCAATATAATTTTCGACTAATTTTTTTCTAGTCTATCATTGAACTTTGACCTCTCCCTGATCTAACATTGGTTTTTAATCCATAACTTGCACGATCACCGCTAGGTGCAAAATCAGGACCTGCAAGTACCTTTCACAAATGTTATACACTATTATTATAGTCACTTTAGATTCCATTTTTAATCAATCATAGGCCCTTTAATGGAGTTACATATTTCATATTGTTCAGTAACATAGGATGCTCAATTCTTAAGGTCAACCTGAATTACATTGACGATTTGATCCATTTTCTCTAAAGCGCTATCTATGTGGCTCCAACCTTGCTCGATTGGTTTCCTATAATGTTCCGCCATTTCCCTATGCATAACTCTGATGTCACCTTGAGTCTGGGTCAAAAATTGGATTATTTCCTTGTGTTATATACCACGTAGCTTGCGTCATGCTGTAACTTCATCGGCTCTAGCCTCTTCTTCGTTAGCACCTACTCCCGACTCTCTAGTTTAAGGATTCTAGTGACAAATCTCTCCCACTCCCTCTTTGAGACCTACATTACCCAATTAGGGTAGGACACTTGTTGGTATTTTGGTTAAGTTTTATATGAGTTTAGATTTACTGAATTTAATGGCCTAATCTTGTTGTATAAGTTATGGAGATTCGTATGGTGATTAGTACTTTATTCCATTGTTTAGGAGTTTACGATTACAATATTATTATTTAGAGACCTTTCAATATACTGAGAACCTGATTCAAACTCTGAGCTGGCTATCCCCAAGTGATTCAAAGGTTTTCTAAGTTCAAATAAAAAGATCACTTTCTTAGTTTTATTTATCTTAATTTCAATTTCATATTTTAATCCAATAATCCCTAATGTAATGATTTTGATACATCATCTTTTCTTTTTACTCGCTTGAATAGAATAATTTTATATTTTAAAATGCCTAAAGGTTCTTCCTAGAGAGTAAAGATCAATAATATTACTGTTATTTCATTTCCCCATAATAAATTTCCTAAATCCTTACCCAAAATCACTTTCTATAATTTTGTTGTCAACTAACAATGATTGTAATTTTGGCAGTCTAGAGATAATTTTGGCTAACTTTTGAAGTAGTGTTTATAAATTATTAAGTTTAAGTGGAATCTTTTATTAAGGTATGTTTTGGATTAGCCCTTACTTGATTTGGGAAAGCTCTGATACCACAGCTGAAACACCCTGAGACTTAGACCAACTTGCTCAACGCAAGTATCAGGTCAGATTTGAGCGTGTTAATGAGAATCCAATGAGTCGAATCACTTATATGCAATAATGAGTAGTACATATTATGCTGAAGTGATTTTAGAATTCAAAATCATGACTTACTATTACAGTGAAATTCTTTTCATAAGTATTTTACACTATTTAAAGATACATACTAGCAAAATGTTCTAAATTAAAATCTAAATTTAGAAATCTATCCAGAATGCTATCCCAAAAGAAGTAAAGGCGTGCATGCGGTCTCACTCTACTTTCCCAACTACACATGTTAAGGTTCAGTAGATTAGGGTAAACTCCTTGCTTTGTGAGGTTCCATCACCAGTATTTACCATGCCGAGTTTTAGTTATCACATAAAACAAATAGTCACATAAATCCTAACACATAGTAAAAGAATACGAGTGGTTTATGCCAAGATATAGTCAAGTTCCTATAAGGCCACTATGACTGACATCTGGTCATAAGCCCTTCAATGGTGCATGAAGATTATCAGATCCGGTAATCCATACTCGTCAACCATGCCCAAAATGTTCATTTACTAGCTTGTATCAGTAATCATATGGTTATGCTAGCATACCAAAGGCCAAGGGTAGCCTATCAAGTCGTACACTCTGATTAATACCGTTCCCCGCCAATCTAGACCAAACTCCAATCGCGTCAGTGACCCCAATAAATAAGGACAAGTAATCAAGTAGCACGTAGCCAAATTTTACACGGAAAGATAAAGTACAAGCTCTCATCCACATAATATCACAATAATTAAGCACAATGCGATAAAGTACACACCACACTTAATTACTATGAGAGCAAAACAATTAAAAATAATAATCACAATATTAACATAATATTTTATGCAATATCTAAAATATTCAAATAATACATTTGAATCAATAAGCATTTTATAACATGAAATAGAAACATTTTAATCCAATTCGTGCTAGGGCGATGAAAACACTCTCCTTAATTAGCGTAGACCACTTTCTAAAATTACCAAAATTTCATCGTAAACTAATTCGAGCACCTTTCTTTCCATATCCTATTTGTTGGTGGGATTAGTTTCTTCAAAAATTGATCCAGGAAACCAATTTTTTTATGTATGGAAAAGGCACACCAATAAAGGAAATTAAGGAAATGCAAGGGTGTCTTCTTCTTTTATTAAGAATAAAAGAAAGGAAATGAAAGGTGTGCCTTCTTCGTCATGAGTAAGAAAGAAAATGAAGGAAATGTAGAAAGGAAATGAAGGGAATATATTTAAGGCATTGGGGTGAGGTGTCTTCTCTTTTTAATAAGAACAAGTACATAGATATGTGCATTAGTAGAGACCAGCCCATTAAAGGTGGTGATAGAAAGCGGTTATTTGTCAAAATGTAGAGTCGCCTTAGTTTAAAGGTTTTGAACACGGAACATCAAATCGGTCCAAGAAAAATCCAAATAAAGGCGGTTATTCATCAATTTAAGGTGGTTTTAAAAAACTGCCTTTAATCATGGCCATTTAAAGGTTGTAAATGTTAAAAGGCTAAGTAAAGGTGGTTATGTACAACCACCTTTAATGGAGTCTTGTTCAGAGTTTGGAAACAGGAAATGAATTGCCTTCCGAGTTTGTAACAGGTGATGCATGGCAGTTATGATGAGGCGAATGGTCTTCCAAGTTCATAATATACGCCGGGGGCTAGTTTCCAAACTCGTAACGATGGTTTCCTCTCCTTTTTTAAATGTGGGTTCCAAACTCGAACCCACTTTGTATAAATAAAAAAAATATGCGGCCATTTCTTGAATTATTCACAGAGAAGAAAAATCCAAGGGTTTTCTCCTTTACCTAGTCCATTGAAGAGCATTGTATTCATTGGAGAAGGTGAGTTGTATAACATTTTATTGTACGAAATTATTAGTTTTACACATATATAAAATCTTGAATTAGGGTTTGTATTTAGGTTACCTAGGGTTTATGGTTATGATTATTGTTGTGAGAACACTTATGGTTTGCATTGTAATTAACTTGTAGTGCAATGGAATGGGATGAACTCGTTGGTAATGATCTTAGAAAATCACACGAGCACATGTCATTGATTGAAACATTTCTCATAGTAGCGTTTGAAGATTCTTCTAAAAATGATGTTGCACGAGCTCGATGCCCATGCAAAGATTGTAGAAACGATGTGTATTTAGGGAAGAATAAATTGTGGGAACATCTCATAATAGGGGGGTTTCAAAATTCCTACACTCATTGGGTATGGCATGGGGAAGTTAGAGAAACGAGGCTGGCGATAGATTCGAGTAACACAAATGTGGGAGATGAGATGGGAATGTGGAATTTTAAAAAATGGTGGAGGATATTGCAAGCGAGTTCAGCGGTACACCCGAGGTATTACAAGCATTACTTAATGACAAAGAGATGCCATTGTACAATGGTTCAAAACATTCGGTACTTAGTGCGACTTTAAGGATACTGAATTTGACGACCAAATTTTGGAGGACCGATAAGTCAATGATTGAAAATCTAGAATTGCTTAGGGAATTGCTCCCCAAAGACAACATGATGCCGGATAGGTTATATGCCGCAAAAAAAGTTCTCTGCCCGATGGGATTGGAATTGAAAAAAATACTTGCTAGCCCGAATGATTGCATGTTGTACCGGGGAAAGAAGATGGAAATCTATAAATATGTCGGGTATGCGGTGAGTCTCGATACAAATTAAAGAGGGGTGCAATTGCGGTGGGTGTGGAAGTGGTAACTAAAAAAACACCGATAAAGGTGATGTGTTATCTCTCAATTGTTCCTGATTGAAGAAATTATCTGATTGTAAGGAAGACGCAAAATTCATGCGACGGTATGCGGAGAGGGATCGACCAGTGGATGATGTGATTAGACATACGTTAGATGGTGAGTAATGGAAAAATCGATGATCTTTACCCCGAGTTCGAAATAAATCCCCAGCATTTGAGGTTTAGGCTATTTAACGATGGAATGAATCCACTTGGTAACATGATTAGTACACATAGTTCTCAGCTTATTATGTTGGTTATCTACAATCTTTCGTTGTGGTTGAAAATGAAATGTAAGTATGTGTTGTTATCTGTGATAATTTCGGGTCATAAGCAACCGGGTAATGACATAGTGTGTATCTTGCTCCTCTTGTTGAGGGTTTGTTGACACTATTTTAGGAGGGTGTTTGCACATATGACGGGAGTTTTAAAGAATACTTTACATTAAAAGCAATGTTATTTTGCACTATTCATGATTTTCCTGCGTACAGTAATTTTTCAAACTACTCGGTGAAATACCACTTTGCTTGCGCCATGTGTGAAAAAGACACTGATTACCACCAATTGAAGCATGGCTGTAAAATTGTATATCAAGGTCATCATCGCTTTCTTCCGGTCGACCATCCATGGCAATTGGCAAAATAATAGTTCAATGGGGTAGTAGAGGCTAGAGAAGCACTGGTTGCACGAACAAGCACTCAGATATTTGAAACTGGGAAGAATTATCCCAGTGACTTTGGGAAGAAGAAACGTAAAGTACATGTGGATGGGATTTGGAAGAGATGCTCCATTTTCTTCAGATTGCCTTATTGGGAGGATTTAGATGTTAGACATTGTCTCAATGTTATGCACATTGAGAAGAATGTATGTGATTCTTTGGTCGTGACATTGTTGAATACCCCTGGGAAAACAAAGGACGGGCTTAATGATCAGTTAGATTTATTTGAGATGGGTGTTAAGAAGAATTTAGGCCCAGTGAGTTCTGGTGAAAATTGTTACTTGTCCCCCACTTAATATTCTATGTCTTAATCGGAGAATAAATTTTTCTGTGAGACCCTTAGTAGTGTCAAGGTCCCGACCGCGTATTCTTCCAACATCAGGACTTGTGTGTCAATTGAAGAGTTGAAGTTGGTTGGGTTGAAGTGTCACAATCTGATGCAGGAATTGAATGTCACTGCGATTCGATCATCATTGTCATTCCATGTAAGACTATAAATTACGAATATTTGTTTGTTTTTCAAGTCCATTTGTAGCAAAAATATTAGTGTTTCAAAGTTGGACCGTTTGCAGTCAATGATTGTGGAACATCGGTGCAGGATGGAAATGTATTTTCCACCCTCATTATTTAACATTATGGTCCACCTGTGTGTCCATCTTGTCCTTAAAATAAAGCTTTTTGGTGATGTCTTTCTATGGTGGATGTACCCTTTCGAGAGGTACATGAAAATATTCAATCATTTTGTCAAGAATTGGTATAAGCCTGATGCAAGTATCATACAAACATATGTGGTGAAGGAGGTCATAGATTTTTGTACCTCTTACATTAAGGAGGTCGATTCGGTTGGGGTTCCAACTCATAGACACGAGGGACGGTTGGAAGGTCATGAGGTTAGGCATGGGAGCCTTTTCAACCCTAGCGTGGAAAATTTAAGTACTGCTCATCTTTATGTCCTTCGAAATCATGAAGATATTGTCCCATATGTAGAGATTAACATGGATGTCATTAGAGTCATGATCCCTAATTTCAATCAGGCTCAAGTATTGCAATTAAACTGTAGGACTTTTTTGTCATTATTGTGCGAACACGTATCCGAGCGAGATCATCATATGATATTAAAATGGTTGGTTTGTAGACCACTTGGTACTGTATACTCTTATGAACGATACAATGTCAATGGTTTTACGTTCACCACAAAATCATAGGATGATAAGGTTTTGTCTCATAACAGTAAAGCATTTCTCATTTCTGAAGCATTGCATGTCGGTAACGGGAATGATTTTAATCAAATGTAAGCTCACCAGTGTTACTTTGGCACAATTTCATATATATATATATATATGTATATATATATATGGGAGCTTGATTATGTCACTATGCGAGTAGCTATTTTCAAATGTAAATGGATGGATTTCAACAATGAACAACAGACTAAGGATTTCGGTTTCACCCTTATGGACATGAGTTAGATAGGTTGGCAGGAAGATTCTTTCATCTTGGCATCCTAAGCGCATCAAGTTTTTTTACGTGAATGACCCAACTGATCCTAGGTGGGAGATTGTTGTGGGAGGGAAACATGCATACCTCAAAGAATATCATGTCGAAGAAATTTTTGGTTTCGGTTAAAATTCAACCGCTGTTGGGATCGATGATGCTATCTTTCTTGAGGAGGACGATCTTAGTTTGAACAGTTTCGTCCAACGTAGCAATCATGATGAGGGCATTTGGGTTTACGTCCATGGAAAGGTGACACATAAAAGGCTAAGGGCCAAGAAGGTGTCGGAGAAAAAGAAAACATAAGAATTACTATGAATGATTGTAATTGGGTGTGTTCTGAAATTGAACTCTTACAAAAAATAGTTTTAGCTAAGTTTCATTTTGAAGCTACTAATGTTCAGTAAGTAGAACAGAGTAAGCTATGAATAGAAAATGGCATCAAACGTGATAATGAAAATATCAATCCATAGTTCAAACGTGATAATAAGACATAAGCAACCATCCCAAAAACAAACAAGTTCAATAACCATCCTAGAAATAAACAACAATTCAATAATGAGACATCATCAAAAAAGTAACATCTATGGAATCTGTGACTCAAGGTCATCCTCAAGATCGCCAGTCGATGTGGATCGGTCAAGACGCAATCAGTGTGTTGATGCGAGATTGCATTCGTAGGCTCTTTGTATTTTCTCCATCTTCAAAATCCTCGCCTTCATCGCAGTGAACTCCTTGCAAACCCAGTTATAGAAATCTCTTACACCTTTAGGCCTTCTCCAAATCTAAAATAGTCAAACATATACAAATTAATATGTATGGCAACATTAGAAAATAAAAAAATAAATGAATTTCACTGACCTTCATCAACTCTAGGCATCTTGCTCGCCTCCCCAGCGTCTTGGGTCTTATAAAACCATTTTTTATCAACCAAAATCCACTTATTATTTTTGAAGTAAGTTTTGTCAAAATACTTTAGGGCTTCTCTTCTCCGGAAATTTCCAACCCCTCAACCTTCCTCAATATTAGGGTGATCAAACTGCCGTATGGGAGGATCCTCACCACCCTCGTCGACGTGGCAACCCAAAGCATATGCCTAAATATCGCCGCCCTAGGGTTTATCCTCCTACCCTCTATTATGAAATAGAACATCCTCAACATGGTATAGTTAGGCTCGGTTATGTAGCCGAATATCGGTACTAAACACCTAGCAATCATCTCATAGGCTATACGTTGATCAATTGTTAAAAGTGAAAGGTAAAAGGTCTTCGGCTTACCCAAATTGGTCGCATTCCACTGGAAAAACCTCACACTACATTATATAGGGTCTACATATGGGTAATCAACAAATAATGGCCACTTTCCCCTATGATAACAATTATCCAACGGACCCTCTAAGTCTTCCGGGTAAACGCTCTTTGGGTTCCTATAGGAAATCTAGGGTTTCATTCAATGTCCATTGATCAATTACGATGTCTATCTCCCCAACCCTAATGAAGTAAGCCTCATTCGCAACCTCTTGCAAGTTACTATAGAATGGCATGTTAAATTAAAATAGGCCGATTCGTTGCAAGAGAACAACTTTCCCAAATGTTGGTCCCTAAAATTTTCTAAGGGCTCCGCTAATCCTAATTGCAGAGCCTCATTATAATCAATCGCATAACAATCTAGCAACTTCCATTTGAAACATAAAACTTCATACCGATTTTGTGCACTAATAGAAACATATCTCACGTTATCATACTCAGGATCGGGGTTGTTGCCCGTGGATCTAATGCGGGGGATGCAAGATGAACCTCCTCTTGCCATTTGAAAAGCACCTTCTACTATGTATGAGAGTGGTTGAAGCGAATTGTATCTCCGAGGTCAGAAGGGTTTGGACGGTTTTGATGCTTGAAGGAATGAAGGTATTGTGTCGATTTGGGAATTTTTTTACTTAAAAACAGAGTCTGTTGCGAGTTCGAAAGCTTAATTGGCCCCTGTTATTGTAGGGCTGAATTACCTTTTCCGAGTTTGGAATGGGTAATTTGGCCCTTCAATAGCAAGGGCTGAAACATCTTTCGGGCTTAGAACTTCATTAATTCAGGAAAATGCTCCTTCAATAATTTCCAATGCTGGCCTGGATATGGGGGACGAGCTTGGAACTGGGTATTTCAAGATTATAAAATTAATCATCCCAACCTTTCAATTAGAGCCAAACATGTTCTGGACTCGGAACTGTTTCCAGCCCATTTTATTAAAGAGTCGATCCGCTTATGAACTTGGAAATCAGTTGGCTCCAATGGTCATTGTTGAGATCTTATACCTTCCAAACAAATTAAAGTTAAATAATTTAAATACATGAAGTATACTAACATCTTGCATTTGGTACATAAACATCATCTTTCAATATACAAGAAATAAACAACAATTAATGACTTACTAAAATGTAAATATTATAAAATCTTAACAAATAAAATTAAAACATTAATGGTACTAAGTTTGGAAAAAACACATCATAGTTATAAAAGTTTTCTTGAAATATTTCCTAAGACCCTATAACATGCAATCAATGTTCTCATCGAGATCGACTCCCTCTTGGTTCGCACCATCCTCTGCCTCTTCCTCGCTCTCCGAAAAAACTGGTTCTAAGTTAGGTGCCTATTTATCCTCGCTCAGTACCAAATGGATTCCCTGGGGTTCCATAAATTTTTTTTTCTGCGCCTCTACTCTAGACAACATCTCGTGGGTTTTCTCCATGTCGCCCCGAATGCAATTGAAATATTGGCCAATTTGACTCTTCCAACTGCTCTGTGAACCTGTCAACACAAGCATATTACAACCACATTATTCATAAATCAAAAATATATATTAAAAATATTTATAAACTAAATTTGTACACTTACGAGAAGACGTTCCCTTGGCTCGATCAGGATCCTTGTCCCTAGCCCTTTTTGCATTCTTTGCGGCCTGACCCATAATCAAGCGTGGCTCCCATTTACCGTCAAATTCAAGATGCAACTACTTGTGTTAGAACCACGCCTCAGAATAGTATTCAATTGGAAAGGACGATCTTGGGGCACGACGCCGTCTTTCTTCATTATTGTCGTAATCAATCCACCGTATGGTAGATCATTATTCTTCATATTCATGGCCTTGAGCATGCTCATGAAGATGGTGTGCCCATGGTTTATCTTCGCCCCCTCCATCACGATTTCCGGTAGTTGGCTCGGATGTGTGCCCACTCGTGGGTAATACATTCAAGCATGCCCACTTATAAATGAGGAGTTGTTCAACCGTAAGAACACCAATGTCTTAACTCTCAGCCAGGCCTGAGGTACTTCCATTCCAATGAAAATATTTCCTAGCCATTGCTATGGGGTTTAAGGGGATGGCTTTGGTGACCGATGGCCAACTTTGTTGGGGATAGATCTCTAAGAGGCCATGGGAATCAGTTTTGGTTGTCAATTGCTCAGGGGAGGTATAGCTTGATCCTAAGGCCTCATTTATCATAAACTTATTAATCATAATAAGTTTCCCATTCATCTTAGTACTATCCCTATTATTCAAGCTTTGTCCTAAATTGGCATAGAAATTGAATCACCTCGTTCACGTATAACTTTTCTTCTAAGCATAACAAGTTTTCAATGTGTTGAACTTTGAAATTATCTAACAAATAGCGTAAGCTCAAGTTGGATATTGACGATGCACGAATAACCTTGGAATCAATCACTTTACGCTTTAAAAATTCAACATACCTCTCTTCCTCGCTATTGAAAAATTGTTCCGACGGCTCAATCTTGGTGATCAATTGATGGCTACGGTCACTCGACCTCTGGTACTCTTCTTTGTTTTCCTATTCCACGACATTATTATGGGATTGGATAATTGTTGAGAAATTTGAGGGTTAAGGTTTGAGGAGAGGTGGTTTTAGATTTTTTGTAGTTGAATATCGATGGTCTGATTTGGGGGTTTTTAATTTTATACTAAAACAGGTTCTGAGTTCAGAACCTATTCATCTCTTCATATATGAAGAGCCGATCATCTTCCGAGTTTGGAAGCTTTGTCAGATGGGAAAAAATAAAATTCATTAAAGGCGGTTTTTCAAAGGGTATTAAATACCCTAAGAAAACCCGCCAGTTTCCCACTATTTTCCCACACCAAAACATTTCCATCCTTATAATCCATTTCCTTCATCTCCAAATCTCCATTTCTCTTCATCATCAAAGGTATGTGTTCATGATTAATACACATTCTTTCCTCTTCATCTTGGTAAATTTTCACTTCTTTTTTCTCAATTTTCAAAGGGGGAGAAGCTCATTTACTATTATACTTGTAGGATGGCAATCTTTGAGCAAAATTAAGCTCTCACTTGTTTGATGTAAAGGTTGGCGGTCATAAACCCTATATTTCTTCAAAAGAAGATGGTTTCTTCAATGGTTGAGTTTTTTAGGGCTAATATTTATATTGATGGTTTAATTTTCTATGTTAAGTGAATACCTAATGAATATGATCTAGGTAGTACCCCAGGTTATGATATTTTGTATTTTATCTTGTCGAGATTTTTTTTGACTTAGTGAAAAATTGAAGGACACCATGTCCATAATTTTCTTCACTAACTATGTTTTATGAAGTTAGTTTCAAAAATTGTTGAGGAATTTGTGAATGTAGGTTTACTAATGTCTAAGAAAAGGACTCGTGATGATGCATCACGTTCACGAAATACCCAACCCATGATGCTGGGATTTAGTGGTGATAACGATGATGTTTTTTACGAGAGAGGAATAGCCAACTCATTGTAGAACACTAGAACATATGATGGCTAAGAAAGAGTTAACTACGTTGGTTTTCAAAAAGTCAGCCAAGTGTTTGTCCAATAAACGTGCAAAGTGTTCTAGTTGGGTCGTTAAGATAGGAAGAACAAGGATGGACATAAAATTTGATGGTTGGCATAAGGTGTCAAAATTTGATGGTTGGCATAAGGTGTCAAAAGACTATAAGAAATTATTCATTGCGGCCTACATTGAAAGGTTATAGTTACAATGTTAATTACGTTTACAACGTCCATTTATGCTACGTTACGAACATTAATTTCATTTCTTTTGTTCAGAGAGCATTGGAGATTGATCTTTATTGTTCCAGCAAAGAAACTGGTGTATTGGATGGATCCCTCGCACTTCCAACCATCGAAATCATTTGTCAAGATTTTGGAGTCTGTCATGAAGAACACTAGCGAGAGTTATGGAATCAAATTTGAAGTGGTCGAAATCAAGGCATAAATTGGTACATTTTCTTCTTTTTTTCTAACGGGATTTATTTATGCGTTTCTATACGTTGCAAATTTTATATATGTTGGTTTAAATTAGTACAAAAAATAAGCGCAAACATGAGAGTGCGGCTATTGCGTAATGTTGTACACAATAGAGTGCATAGACGGCGTGAAGTTAGATTTACTTGAAATTGACAAGGTAATTATACATTACCTTCTGCTAAAAATTAATAGTGTCACAATGGAAATGAACTCAATATTTGCTAGTATCTTGTAATTCGCAGGTTCTTCTGAAGGCAACGAGCCCCTATTCAAAAGAAGACATCAACAACGCAAGGAATTGTTTGGCTAAGCATCTCATTATCAACCGCTCCACAACTCTTGGGAACCCTAACTTGGTATAGTAACACAATTTAGCTATATTAGTGTGATGTGATAGTTCGGAATAGAATTGTATTGGTTTCTATTCAAATCTATAGAATATTGCTTAGTAAGCATTTTCTATAGATTTTTGTTAGCATGTAGAACATTTCCATATATTGTGTGACAATTGCGGTTGTGGATTGAGGGTTATTTTGAGCCAGGAATATGAATGAAAATAGTATTTTTATCTTTAGAGTTGTATTCGGCTCTTCAATGTTGTGCGAGCCGATTTCATTTCCAAGCTCAGAAGAGTTATTTAGTACGAAAAAAATGTAACACACAAATTTACAGCGCATGACCGAAATTGGGAGACGATAGGGGAACTTCCCACACTATAGAGCCACATTACTGGTTCGATTTAGACTCTGAACTCGGAACTCGTAATGGTTCCGAGTTCGGAACCATTCTTCCAGGGCCGACGGAGTTGCCTGTTTTTCAAGTTTGGAAAACATGTAAGGCGGTTCCTCCAGCTTTTCAAAGGTGGCTATGAACCACCTTTAATGGGCATTCCAAGCTCGGAATGTGCATTAGAGAGTCGATGGAGACTGCCTTGGTTCTAAGTTTGGAACCTATTAAAGGCGGTTTAATGGATGTTTTTAAGGCGGTTTTCAAAATCGCCTTTAATTGGCAACGATCAAAGGCGCGACCAGAGAAGACACTTTGAAAGTGTCTTCTCTTGTCTATATAACCACCTTTAATGGTTTTCCTCCACTAGTGGTGTATGTGTGGGTTTGTTTTCTTGTTTTAGTTTTTATCTTCCTCGTTTTCTTTTCTTTTTCTTTTGTGTATTATTTATTTATTTATTGGTTTTCTTTAATTTAAATTGTTGATTAATTAGAATTTAAATATTTTTGATAAGGTTATATTAATTATATAATTTCGATATAAATTTTTATTTAACTGAACTAAATTTAATTACCATCCCTTACTTGATTAAATATTAAATCTTTAATGTGTGAATTTTACTAATCGTTTTTCTCCATCTTGACTTGTTATATCTCGATACCTATTTTCTTTAGTTTCCTTACTTATTTTATTATGACATACCTTTAACTAATGTACTAAGATGAAAAATATAATAAAGTTAACATTTTTCATTATATTTAAAATTTCATATTGTTTAATTGTTTAATAATTATTGTTTTTTATGAAAAATTATCTCAAGGGTTTATCGAAGGAAGAGAAATAAATCATATTGTTATGGTTTAAACTTAATATTACTTATGTCCTAAATGCGTTAAAGGTCGGGGTTCACAATATATATGAGCTAAAGGATTATACATAGGAAGAAAAGGCAAAATTTAAAATCCCACCATTCCCAGATTCCGAAATGAGGATCATTAACACTTTCTAATTCTACTGCAAAATCTAACAAAACAAGAAAATAAATTCAGTAAATATCAAAATAAAACACAAAATCAATATTTCAAACCTTTATTAGAAGATCCAACGTATCTTCTGAGGATTTACTGTCGCTTTTCCGCAACTTTTTCACTATATCCGCTATAAAAATATAAATTTATCAGAATAAAGATACCGAAAGCATGTATTAAGAAAATAAACTGAAAATGTAAAATCATAATGTTCAAATACCAATATTAATTTTTAATGAGTTTTTTTCCTTTTAAAAAGACTATATATCATGAATATGAGTTTTAGGGCTATTCCATGATTCTCTTCATATCTGCAAATATCCTTGGGTTGGTCTTGGGGGAAAAGCTCTGATGCTTAAATTAATATATTGTCACAACGTGCCCTTTACTTAGTAGTTTCGCTTACTTTTTCCATGTGTTTCTTCTCTTTATTTAAGTTCTTCCACGATGTGATCGTGGTCTCAATATGGGGCGTCGTAGGCTCTTACGCTGGTAGCCTTCCGATATATCCGTGGTTTGCCAATTAGTGGCTTTATTGTGCTTGAGTCTTTGTGGGTTAAACAAATGACCTTAATTTAACGAAGTGGCCACTACGTATTTATTGCCTTGTTATATCTTCATTCTTTGTGAACTAGGTTGGACCAGTCTGATCATGTGCACTGTTCGTTCTTATGGTTTTAATGGATGCACCGAACCGGGTGAGTCATACATACCATGAGCCCCCAACCACGAAGTCATGGGAGTGGAGCGTAAACGAACTATGAGACTGATGAGCAAGATTTTTTGTTTGGGACGATGTGTGTAGAAGAAAACAACATTGTTGTGCACGAGTCGGGGAGTGTGAATTAGGCGAAGTTGAATGGTTTCGTGGGTTTGAATTGTATGTAAAACTTTCTATTCAAATTAATTTATAGCCGTTGAGTGGCTAATTATCCTAATGTTAATACTTGAGGTGTGTATGCATGTCAGTTAGATAAGTGATATTTAATATTCCAAAAATTGGGAGTTAGTAATATATTAGGCGAAAATAAGGGGTTTATGCAATATAAAATAAGTTTTGAAACCTGAAATCATTACGATGATGATGGTTAATTGCAGCGGCGTCACAATTAAATCTCACCGGTAGAGCTAGGGTTTCAGCGCCGGTGATTCTTCTTCCTCCACCAAAAACTGCCTCTCAGCAATCTGTCCACCACCGCACTTTTTCTTCTTCTGCGGCGAGAATGGTTGGATTCGGTGGATGATTACTGCGATTAGAGGTGGGGGTGAGATTGACGTTTCTGCTCGCAGTGAGATCGTTGATCGCCACTGATATCATTACGGTTGGAGACGTCAACATTTCTACTTCCATAAGCTTGACTCGAGAATCGTTCTACAATCGGAATCTCTAGTTGAAGACAGCTGACGACAAACGTTTGTTGGCTTACGGGGGATACGGTGAGCCAGCTAGAGCACGACACGGAGAATGTTCTAAGAAGGAAGAAGGTGTGTGAGATTCACGCACTTAAATGGAGACGAGGCGTGGAGCGCATGAAGTTCACGCGTGGCGTTGTTTAATGAACTATTCTTGCAGAAGAGGCGGCAGACGACAATGATAGAGGCAGCGGACGATAATGGTGGAGGCGGCAACATCGGCTACGACCAAGGCGGCGATATCGGTTAGGCAACAGACTGAGCTTCTGCGCATGAGAGGTGAGATTTCATTTTGTGTTTTGTTTTTTCAAAGACATGTACTGGATTTTAATATTATTTGACTGAGTTTATTATAGTGAAGGTTCTCTGGTACAGTGGTTAGTACTCTGGACTCTGAGGTTATTGGTCTAGGTTCGAATCCCACTGTGCCTTTTTTTGAACAATTTATATTCTTGAGGTACATGCTGAGGTTTATTATTATTATTTTACCGAGAGAATGTTCATCAATGGTTCTTTAGTGTAGTGGTTAATATTGTTCACTTTAAGGATAGAGGCATGTGTTTTAATCCCACCGGGATTTTTATTTTATTTTTTGAAGAATTTATGTTCTTGAGGTACGGTAGTTTTTTTGGTTGATGTTTGTAGTTTTTTCCTCTCATGTTGATGTTTTTCATTATTTAGGTGATGTTTATTTGATATGAGTTGATGTTTTGTGGGTTTTTTTTGGTGATGTGGATTGATATTTGTTGTTTTTGTTTATTATTTTCTCATGTTGATGTTTTTCATTTTCCGACTAAAATTTAGGTGATAGGAGACACTACAAAACAGGGGCGGATCTACGCCTTGACAAGGTGGGTAATTTCCCCACCTTTTTAAAAATATATATATTATTTTTAATATTTTTAGTTAATTAATATATTATTTTTATTATTGTTCTAGTTTATTTTTAATTTTAGATCACTTTATCCCTCTAAATTTAAAGTTTTCTCAAAATTTTAACACTATCTTCATATATAGAGTTATCAAATTAAATTGTGACCCACCAAAATTATTTTCTTGCTCCACCCCTGCTACAAAACATCAACTCCTATCACCTATACCTCACCTGAAAAATGAAAAACGTCAACATGAAAAAAATATAATAAAAAAATCAACATATATCACCAAAAAACTACAAACAACAACTCCTACCACCTGAGCCTCACATAGAAAATGAAAAATATCCACATGAGAGGGGGAAAAAACTAAAAATATCAACTCATATAACCCAAAAAACTACAAAACATAAACTCATATAAACTAAAACTCAACAGAAAAATAAAAAATATCAAAATGAGAGGAAAAAAATAAAAACATTAACCAAAAAGCTACAGTACGTCAAGAGTATAAATTCTTCACTCTGAAAATCATAAAACATCAACAAATTTTTTATTTAAAAAAACTACAAATATCAACCTATATCACCCAAAAACTACAATCATCAACTCCTATCACCTAAACCTTGGCCGGAAAATGAAAAAATCAACAAGAGAAAAAAGACACTACAAAACATCAACTCCTATCACCCAAATCTCAGCAAGAAAATGAAAAACATTCATATGAGAAGAAAAAAGACACTACAAAACATCAACTCCTATCACCTAAATCTCAACCAGAAAATAAAAAAACCTCAACATGAGAAAAAAAGACACTACAAAATATCAACTCCTATCCCTTAAATCTCAGTCGGAAAATGAAAAAAAAAATCAACATGAGATTTTTAAAAAAAAAATTCAAATACCAATCTATATCACCAAAAAAACTGAAAAACATCAACTCATATCAAATAAACCTCACCTGAATAATGAAAGTCATCAATATGAGTGAAAAAAAACTACAAACATCAGCCAAAAAGTTTTAGTATGTCAAGAACATAAATTCGTCAAAAAATTGTCATGGTGGGATTCGAACCCAAGCCACCAACCTCAAAGCCCGCATTACTAACTACTACACCAAAGAACCATTACTGAACATTCTCTCAGTCAAATAATAATAAATATCGCCATGTACCTCAAGAATATAATTTTTTTTCCAAAAAATAGGGTTTAGCGGGATTCGAACCCAGACCATTAACCTCAAAGGCCATAGTACTACATACTACACCAGAACACTTTTACTAACATAAACTCAATAAATAAATTTAAACCTCAGTATATGTCTTTGAAAAAAAATCACAAAATTAAACCTCATCTCTCATGTGCAGAAGCTCAGTCCGCCGTCGCCGATGTCGTCGTCTGCCGCCTTGAGAACAGTGCATTAAACAACGTCGTGCGTGAACTCCATGGGCTCAACGCATTGTCCCCAATTGAGTGCGTGAATCTCATGTGTTGTTCTTCCTCCTCAGAATGCTCGTCGTGTCGTGCCTTAGCTCGCTCTCCACGTCCATCGTCCGCCAACAACCGTTCGCTGTCCACCGTCTCCAACTAGAAACGCCAATCGCATAATAGTTCTGGAGTCAAGCTCGTGGAACCAGAAATGTTGATGTCTTTAACCACAACAATCTCACCACCGATCAACGATCTCACTACGAGCAAAACTGTCGATCTCACCGCCGCCTCCAAAAGCAGCAACCATTCGCCGTTCGCCGTCTTCAACCGTTACCACAAAAGAAGAAGAAGAAGTGTGGTGGAGGACAGGTTGCAGAGCGGCAGAAGAAGAAGAATTGTCGAGGCTGAAACCCTAGCTCTTTCGGTGAGGTTTATTCGTGACGCCGCTAAAATTTACAGCCCCAGTAATGCCGAAACCCTAACTCTGCCACAAACTTCTGCAATAAACCGCTATCGGTGACCTAGTTTCGTTACGACGCCGACGGAAGAAGAAGAAGTGAAGCGGCGGAGCGGCGGTTACAAGATTCAGAACGATCGGAGAGAAGGAGAGGAAATGAAAAAAAAATGAAACTTCTATTACATATATATATATATATGTTTGATAATTGCACATTACTTAGTAGGTTCCTAAATTTAATAACATATTTTTTTTATAAAACCCAATTCCAATTGAAATTTACAATAATTGCACGATAAACTCTGTACTAAAGTTTAGTTGTATAAAATAAAACTTTGTGTTGAAATTATTCTCAAATTTTATTTTATACATTATCCGCATTTTTTAATTAACAACTAATTTATTTATTTTAATGAATTGCCTAAATTAAAAATCGGTCTTTCACTATTGTAAACAAGAAAAAATAATTAAATTTAAGAATTAGTTTCTTCCCAGAAGTCAATCCAAATATAAAAAAATTTGTGTGATACCGTCTCACAATTAAATTATGATGAGACAAAGGCCTAACATGTAAATATTAATAGTTATATTTGTTATGGGGTAAGTAATGTAATTTTAAAAAGGATAAAATCTCAGAAAACGCGTATTTTCCTTAACTTTATGGACGTTCCACCCTACTTTTTACACTACATGTTATAATTTTTTTATAAAATTTAAATATTTTATTTTAAAAGTTAAATTAAGTAATAATATGTATTTGAATATGAAAATATAAAAATATTTGATGTAAAAAATTTATTTTTAAAATTTGTATGTAATTTAACATATGCGGTGTATAAGGTAAAAAAATAAGTGGGCTGTTCATAAGTTTATGGGCAAACCGCCTGTCAGGATATACATACATATATATATGTATAATAGAAGCTTAGAATAGTATTAATTCGTATGCTTAGAATAGTTCTTTGTAAATTTAAATTATTAATAATTAGTTCATATATTCAAAATATTTGTTAATTGTTTTATAGATTTATTTTAGACTATTTTTTAAGGTAATGTTAAAATTTACAGCTAGAAAATATATATTAGTTCATTTATTTAAAATATTTGTTAGTCAATTTATATACGAGTCTGTCTATTGAAAGATGGTTTTGGAAAGATCAATGTTTAAATTACAATTAAAATAAAATTCCAGGTAGAAGAAATCAAAATAATTTTTTTGTGTTGCAATTAATCGGGTCATAAACTTAAAGTTACTATACGTTACATAATAAATTTTTAATATTGCAACTATAACCTTTTACCTTAATATAATTCTAATTCAACCCCGTGTTTCCACATGTCTATGGAAAGACGGATTTTCCCAAAACTTTGCCCAAGATATAATGAATTGTTATGAATAAAAATTTTTATTTATTTTTAAAAATAAAAAGATGGGGGGAGGAAATTTGTAGTTGTAGCTTACCAATAACTAGGGTTGTTCAAAAAAACTTGGCCCACATTATCTGACTCGTCTATCCATCGGCTCTGTTTAAAATAATTGGGTATATTTTTCATTTTTCAGGGCTAGATACCTGGCCCAAAATTTTACATTTTGTGGCAGCAAAAAATGCTATTTTCGGGTAATCGAGATACCCGGTAAATTCAAATATATTTAATTAATTTTAATAATATATAATATCTTGTACATATCTACTCTTAATTCTTAGTTGTCCATACATATGTAATATTAATTATTACATAATGTGAATTAACATAATTTTTAAGTGCTGAATTTTTAATCATTCTCTTTCAACCCCGAATTCTCAATTATTCCTTCTTAGTTCCGTCCTTTCCCTTTCAGACTCAAATTTTTAGTTGGGATCACGACCACAACGTTATTTAGTTGTTCGTCCAATTGAATTTTTTTACATTTGGTTTTCACAAATTTCACATCAAATTTTCATAAACTCTCACTAAATTAAAAATTATAACACAATTATTTTTTCTCGTCATTTCATCATATTTTGTTAAGTTCATCCAAACTAGGGAATGATGATGATGATTACGAATTTGTTACTTTTAGTGATCATTATATGTTGAACTTTTAAATGATAAAAGGTGATAATTATTTGTACAAAATAGTCACGAGAATTTAATTTTTAAACTACATTGCTATCATCTTAAAGATATTTTTCTTGCACTAATACAAATTAATTTAATATAAAAATTAATAATTTATCTAAAAAAATTAATTTTAAACGGGTTAATGGGTACCCTGTTATCCAACCCAATCAATTTGAATACTCACATTGCGAGTACCTTGTTTTTCCAAGCCAAGCCGGGCACATGTCACATTTTCAACTACACATGTGCGAATACCCAGATGTGTAGGTACCCGCGATTGAATACCCCTATCAACATCCCACCAAACTAAAACCCATAGAATGCCCAAAGATCCGATGCAGGGCTTCTACGCTCGGTTAGTGGCTATTTCTTTTTCTTATCAAGATAATATTTATTGATCACACGCGGGCTTTCCATCATAAATGATGCGGTATAATTTCTTATAATCCAGTTTTGACCCAGTTAATACCCACGAATTTTAATGAATTTTCTGTAAATTACAATTATTTCCTTCGTCTGATCATAGTTAATTAGTTATGGTGAGAGACCGTCTCCAACCCAAATACGAAGTACTAAGATTTTGAAGGTCAATTTACCACAATCAAATAAAATTTTGAAAAATTCAGTAAGATCAAAATCAAATTTTCAAATCTTATAATTTTGTCTCCCACACATATTCGTAAAATTTACATTGATTTGTAAAATTAATATAAGAAACACTTTGAGTTTTGAGCATTTAAGTTGAAGAAACGCCTGTTTAAGAGATGGAGCATTTAATATTCGTTTCACAACTTTGTTGCATTGAATGGGTGAGAAGAAATCCAGATCCTCAAAAACGTTGAACCACTTCCTCAAATTTAGTTGAGACTCAAGTAACCAATCTGCAAGATAATGCAGTGTGTTTACTCACTTTAAGGCAACAGGAAATCATAAATGGTCAAATAAATCTTTGGAAATGATTCTACGATTACAAGAATCTTTGACTTGGTAAGGTGTGAATCATATTCTCTTTGGTTGCTTAACATTGTCCCAAGAAAAAGAGCATATTGTCTGAAAAATCATCTTTTTTTACATAAAGCGTGAGATTTGACATGTTTTAATTTTTTTTATAGCATTAATAGTATGTAGAAGTAGTACTATAGGTTGTAAAAGTTGTAATAAAATAATTTGAGAAGGGGCACTTTAGAAAATTATATTTGTTGTCCCCAAAAAAAATGAGTAAGAAAGCCATTTTAAAAACAATCAACCCAAATTGAAAAGGAGATCATTCTTAATAACCCAGAGGGAGCAGTAAGGTTTTCAATATTGTGACAAAATCAGAAATCTGAACCCCATATTTGAACATTTCTTGAGTAATTTCATGAAAGAATTAAAAGGTAGATATTTGTCTTTTTCAAACACGTGTGTATCGATTATTGTGGGACAAATGTATGGCCAACATGTAAGAGTATTAAAGACGGTATTTTCATAAATTATAGAAAGACATGTTTTAATTGTAAATTAGACTTAATCAAGACAAAAGTTTTGTGTTATATTAATCGGGTCATAAACTTATAACCATTATATGTTGTATAATAAATTTTTAATATTGCAACTAAAATATTTCACCTTTCTGTAATTCTAATTTAACCAAATCTTTCATATGTCTGTGGAAAATAGTCTTTCCCAAGATTTTGCCAATGCATATATTCTTTATTTCTTTGTATTTGATATCAAAAATTTGAGATGGTCTCATATTAGGTAGTCTAAACTTATGATGTTTATTATTTTCATTTGATGTTTTGTTAGTTGTAGTCGACGTTTTTCAATTTTTTTGTTGATTTTTATTTGATTTTTTAAATGTTTTTGCTGCAAATCTTAGTCGATGTTTTATGATTTTCAATTGATGTTTTGCTAGTTGTAACTAATGTTTATGATTTTCAGTACAACAATCATATAATTTTTTGCAATTTATATTATTTTTTGAATTATTTATATTTTTTTCAGATTGCAGTTTGAGGGAAAATGATGGGAAAATTTGGAGAAAAGTCCCCAAAAAAATATTAGATATAGGTCCCTGAAAAAAAAATATTGGAGATAGGTTCCTGGAAAATTATTAGAGATAAGTCTCCGGAGTTAGAATTAAGTTAGAATTGTATAAAAATCTCTGCCTAAAGTTTAGGCTGCCCAACAAAAGATCGTCTCTAAAATTATACATTAAATTAAAACAATTTAATAGCAAAAAAACTAAATGTCAATAGAAAAACATCGAATAAAATACAATTGTAATAAAAATAGTTAAACACCAAATAAAAATATTAAAAACAAACATCAAATTAAAATGGTTAAAAGATGGTCTCCTGTGAGGCAGCCTAAATTTTAAACAGTGACCTTTATGCAATTCTAGCTATATTCTAGTTTCAGGGACTTATCGCTTATAATTTTACAGGGATTTATCTCCAATAATTTACAGGGACCTATCGTTAATATTTTTCAGAGGATTTTTTCCCACATTTCCCTCATCATTTTCCTGCCATTTGCAGCCTGCAAAAAAATTTGAAAATTTGAAAAAATATTTAATTTTTTAAAATGCAATTAATTAATATGATCATTGAATAGAAAATTATAAACATCAGCAAAAAATAGCAGAACATCAACGAAAAATCATAAAACATCAACCAAAAAATTGGAGCAAAAAATTTTTAAAAAATAAATAAGCAGCAAAAATGTATAAAAAAACAAACAAAAATCGACAAAGAATTGAAAAAACATCGACTGCAACTAGCAAAACGTCGAGTAAAAATTATAAAACCACCAACAGAGCTTCAATTATCAAATTTTTTTAAAATACAAAAATCAACTAATATCAACCAAAAACAAATATCAATTGCTATCACCTAAACTTCACACCGAAAATGAAAAACGTCAACATAAGAAAAAAAACACTACAAAAAATCAACCTATGTGACCCAAAACTACAAACATTAACTTGTATCACCTTTTTTTTAATCATAAAACTGCCATAGCGGGGGTATGTATTGGCCACCCAAGCCTCCATTGATCTGTTAATGCACAGATAATTTACAAAAG
>JAULKM010065834.1:0-12137 GCA_032355605.1 Rubia tinctorum | reverse complement strand
CGAACATAGCCAATTTTTTTCGAGCCGAGCTCGAGCCTGGGGGTGGTCGGGCTCGGCTCGGCTCGTTCTCACCTCTAGATGGGACCATATGATTCTGCTAGACAATTAGACAGATGATAAGGTCATGTGCAGTGGTAGAGACCGCTACTAGTCTCTTACCAATTAATTCTTTCTTCAATATCTCTCTTTCACTTCACCCTAAGAGGTCACTTACGAGACCACATTTTTCTCCCACAGTGGTAAGAGACCACTCTTCACTATTCATGGACCTCACTTGATTTTCTCTATCTTACTCATTAATTTTACCATTAACATTTAATCTAAATAAATTTGTCCACCCAAATTAAGTTGAATGCGAAATTTAAGAATACATTATAATATATATAATGAATTTGGTTTTCCAAAATGATTAAATAATATTTATTTTTTATTTTTTTAAAATCACATTTCGTTGCTGAAAATTAACCAAATTTCGTTTTACTTCCAATAATATATTTTTTCTGAATTTTTTTTAAAAAAAATGATAAGAGAAAAATGAAAAATAAGAAAACATGGACTTGGATGCAGAATTATGCATGGAAACGAATTATTGCATTGGGTCACGGGGAAAGAATTAAAATAAAAATTAAATTGGTGAAGATGAATCTGTCCTCTTGGGAATTTCGGCTGACAAAAGGGTCTCTTGACCGGCCTCTTAGCAAGAGTCTCTTGAGTGGTCTCTTGTTAAGAGACCACTCTAGAGTCTCTCATTGTGAGGATTTTCGATCTCTAGAGTGATCTCTTAAAATTAAGAGATCACCACTGCACATACCCTAAGACCTTGTTTGGTAAATTATGGCTTCATTCATTTTGCTGGAAAAAAAATACAAATTTACTCCCTCTGTCTAGTTGAAATTGTACTCTTACTTTTTTTAGATTGTTTTTTATCAAAATTTGACCACATATTTGAATAGATATATGAATAATAATATTATCGTATACGATATTGTTTAATTAATCGTACTCTCTCTGATAATTTTATATTGGCCCATAGTAAGATGACACAATTTTTTTGAAAAAGTAAAATTGGTGAAGGACATTTATATTGAAAGAAGGGAAAGTAAATTGAATGGATGAAATTAATCTAGTATTTGCTATAAAGGGAAAGTACCAATTAAAAAATCATCCATAAATGGTAAATGAGTAGATATTAGAAGACCGGAGGGAGTAATAAGTAGTTTTTAAATATCAATTTTTTATTTACCATTATTATACGTAAGTAAACAAATTAACGGTCAAACATGTTTTTTAAACAACGTACTAGAACGATGTGCTAATAATTGTAGTGCAATATCAGTTGGGACGGAATGAGATAATACCTTTTACAACTTAGAGTAAATGTCCAAATGACATGTACTTTCATAAATTACCCAAGATCAAACTTTGAAATATATGAATAAAATCTTTAAAGAAAGATATAGTTTCAGTAAAGGTGGTATTTCTTTAGTTTAAGGAGTAATTGGAGGCTTATGTGCAAGATGGGGTTTGTGGATTGGATCTGCTTTAGTAGTAAGTCACAATCTTTATAACTGAGAAATATAGGGTTCAAAACACACTCTCATCAATAATTGTGAATTGAGGATTATTTTTTCAAATTGCAAATGGTCAATGATGTTGAGATCGTGGTGGTTCCGGTTTTGAATAACCCGAACCAAATTTAATATACAGTTTTCGGATATTCGAATTGAATAAATCGAATTCTAAATATGATTTTTGGTTCAGTTTTGGATATTAAAACTCAAATCAAAATCCAAATCGAAAATTTACTTTACAAATAAATATAAGTTGGAGGACCAATCGTTAAATTAAAAAATTATCCCCAAACTCTAAACCTTAGTAAATTTGGGGTAATAAGTAAAAAACGCAAGTTACACAACAGAGGTAACTAACGCAAGTTAATCAACAGAGGAAATAAGTAAATAACACGATTTTTATTGTTCTTGTTGGATTTTTATTTTGAAAACTTGTTTTTGATGATGTTGAACTTAGATTACACATATTTATTTAATTTTAAATTAAGTTATATAATTTTAGTAATTATTTGTAAAAAATTACAATCAAATTCGGTTTATTCGGTTTTAAATCGAAATCGAATTCGGCTTGGGTTATTCAGATCTATTTCAATATCAGTATCAGTTTTAGGCTTTTAATTGGTAAAATCGAATAAACCGAAACGAATAAACCAAAAACAGATTAAATTGAACCGACGCCCATCCTAGCAAATAGAGATGAGACGGAGGAAGTAGTTAATGGAAATTGAGAGTTGAGTAATAATAGTTAATTTTTATTTAATAAAAAAAATCATATGCAGCGCAACTTCTCTGCTGTCTTCTCTGTTCTCTCGTCTCTCACTGTGAACATTTTCTTCTCTGAACAAATTCAGGCGGCTTCTCCGACATTTTCTGCCTCAGATTTGTGCTGGAATTCTTCCTGTTTGTACTGCGTTGTACGAAATAACTTTCAATAAAGTTTTTCCAAGTTTTATCTTGATCAATTGTTGATCATCTTAGTTTTTAGGTTTTGATCAAGATAAAAAAAAATTGTGCAGTTCAGGGAATGAGTGGATCCAAATACAGTTTTGCATCGTACATAAAAGGTGTTGATCTCCAACTTTTGCCTTTTGTTGTTATTTGATTATAGAGTTTTGATATATATATATATATATATATATATATATATATATATATATATCGCTTTTAGATTCTGCTTTGGAGCATTTTGTTTTCCCCCCTGTAATCTCTATTTGCGTGTTTCATTGTGAGTTTTAATTTTACAGCTCTTTACTCAAAGTTTGCATTTGTTTACTTAATTTGTGTATAAATTAGTTAAATCGTATCAAATGATAAGAACCGAGCCCAAGTTATATAATGACCATGTATTAATTGGGTCAAATGGAGTTGAAATGGTAATAATTAATACCGTATTTATTGGATAATTAAGAGTTATATTTAGGGTAAAATACTACTAAGGTGATACAATATAAATACCAGGTACGTATTCATTTCTAATTCATTAGGTCTTTATACGGTGTTTTATACCCTTTGTTGACTTAAGCTTTGGAGGATTTACCCCTGAGATCCCCAGGGTTTGCAGGTTACAATCGAAAAGCTCGAGTGTGCTATCCTTTCGGTTTTGAGACGCATCAATTGGCACGCCTGGTAGGACTGATTGAGTCAGATTCAAGTTCATTGGTTAATGTCTACGGTTACTCGAAGGAGTGAGATATTGAGATTAAAAGGGATAGGAGCCGATGACGAAGTGCAGTCTAGGAGAAGCGATATGGTCAATTCCTAGGAGTGGCACGATGTCGAGCCTGATGAGGTTCGAGCACTAGTGGTTGAGTTGGGAACGATGCGTACCTCAACTGTTGAGCATGGGAGGGTACATGCCTCGAGTGGACTTGATCTGCAAGTTGTTGAAGTTCCTCAAATGGATATAGCAGGACCATCGAGATGTCCAGAGGTTAACATAGAACAGGGAGTTGGGAATACCGGCCCTGTTCAGAGCATACCGACTGGTTCACGTGATGACAGATATGGGCGATTCACAGAGGTCTCTGGTGATTCCTATATTGAGGCGTATGAACGAACTATAAAAGGGAATCAGAGCATGGGAATGATGGGGTCGCACCAGGATTTGACACTTGTGGCACACGTGTTAGCTGCGCCAGGGGTATCGAGTTACTCCCCCCTCGAGGGCTATGAGTATCTCGAGAGATGTAATTCCGTCAATGCCTACATGGATAACTTCGGGGTTGATATCTCAACCCATGATAGCTTACCCCTACCCAGGATATGCAGGTTAGACATTGCAGGCACGACCTCAGCCTTCTTTCCCGGATTACTCGCAAAGGATGGTGTATTCGATGCCTCATTTAGTCCCGATAACCTCGACAGTTACTCTTTCAGGGACTGAAGCATGGTAAGAAATGATGACTTCCCTGGATATTCGGGGATATAGAAATGTGGGGTTACAGAATGCAATAGCCAATCAAAGGCCTTACTTGGGCAATTGTCAATCTATTCAGGGGTTATGCACCATTGGCCAAATTCTGGGTATATGGGTAATCAGACTGTGTACTTGATGCAGTTTGGAAGAAAAAAATGAGGGTTGAATCCGGTTGGAGGGTAGCAAGGATTGACGACAGATGTCGGAGGTTCATTGAAAAAGGAGTTAGACAGGTTGATTGGGACAATGGGCCAAGCAGTTGGATCACCTTTCAGTTCGGTGATAACGGGGTTTGATGGCCGGTGGATGTATAGCCACCGACAGGACTTCCAACTTACAGTGGTGAATCAGATACTCGAGAGTTCATTCAGACGTTCTTGAGTCCGATGAACTCAAGTGATTTTGAAGAAAGGTTAACGTGTAAGTAGATCGGGAGTTACCTTAGAGAGGAAGCTCAGGAGTGGTTTAACAAGCTACCAAGGGGTTCCTTGCACTCCCATAGAGACTTTAGTGGGGATCAAGTCAATATCCTTATAAGAAGAAATTCACAAAGACCTTGTTGGAGCTTTATCAGACTAAGCAGAAGTTGGGAGAAATTACGGAAGCCTTTTACCATCGATATGTGCATGAAAGTTTGGGGGTAGTGGATACTACAAAGAATGAGGTAATTCAGGGATGCTTGTTAGAGATGCAGGACTTGGAGCTATATAAGAAACTGAGTACAAATACTCCTCGAACATTACAAAAACTTCAGGAGGTAGTGGGGCAGTATTCGAGGGTAGAAGAGGCCACTAGAAAGAACAAAGAGAGTTTGGTGGAGAAGTCAGGAAAGAATGGTGACCCTCGAGGGGAGAAATCGATGGAAACTACTAGGCCTAACTTTGAGAGGTATACGCTTATGTTTCCAACACCTATGGGAAGGTCTACTGCACAGATTCCGAGCACACATAGAGGGATGTTTTGGCCACCTCCACCTATGCAGAACACGCCAAATACCGTGAGGGAGAGAATGGAATCAAATTTGTATTGCGATCATCATAGAGATTACGGTTAGGACACACATGATTGTGCACAAAAAAGGACGGAGATCGAAAGGTGTGAAGGGAAGGACGGTTCCGAGGCCCTGAACCTCGAAATAATCATGTGAGACTCCCAAGGGCCTGGAATGATCAAAGAGAATGACAGCAATACTAGAAGAACTATCAGAATAATGGAGGTAGAGGAGACAGGAGACCTATAGATTAAGGGATTCAAGACAGAGGACAGGGAGGATGAAAGGAGAGGCCACAGGAACAACGTGTGGGAAATCAGGAAAATAGAAATGGTGATAATCCACCAATTTGCAGGGTGATTGATGTGATTAACGAAATTATGGGGAAGAGGTCCTCGGATACTTTCATGAAAGAAGGATCACAAAAGGTTCATGCAGGAGAACCGCGCCATAAGAGATTTCAGTCAGATGAAACGGTAACATTTTTAGAGGCTGATGTAGTTCCAGATCAAACTCCACATGCAGATCCCATGGTGTTCTCAGCGGTGATTGGGAACTCCTTGGTGAAAAATGGTTTTTATTGATGATGGAAGTGGAGTGGAAGTGATGTTCGTTGATTGGTTTGATCAGCTAGATATAGGGCGTGGAAATTTGAAGAACTCAGCCTCAACCTTATCCGGCTTTACAGGGAACCCCATATTTCCTTTGGGGGGGGGGGAAATAACGCTGTTAGTTTGAGTATCTGATGGTGATAGGGGGTGACGATAAATTTTAATTTTGCAGTCATCAACGCTTACTCGCCCTTTAATGTGATTCTTGGAAGACCATGGATTTGTCAGGCTCGAGCGGTACGACCCCCTTATCATCTAATGATGAAGTTCCCAACTAATAGGGGGATAACTTCCATTCGAGGGGGATCAAACTGTAGCCAGGAGTTGCAATTTTACGAAAGTGAGAGATGCATGGAAGCAGAGAAACGTGGCTTCGGTACATGGAGAGATTGGCCTAGTGGATACGCCACAAGTGCCCATTCGAGATATCGGGACAGTGACTGTTGGAAAGTTGATGCCTGAGAGCATTAAGGAAATATTGGGCAAATTGTTTGAGGAATGTGGTGATGTCTTTTGTTGGGATACTTCTGACCTCACAGGAGTACCCTCGAATTTGGTCATACATAGATTGCATATTGATCTCTCCATGAAGTCAGTTAAGCAGAAAATAAGAGTGTTCACCTTTAAATGGTTGAAGCTATTAAAGAGGAAGTCGAGAGGTTGTTAAAGACAGATGTTATCGAAGAGGTGTTTTATCAAGAGTGGATATCCAATCCAGTTATGGTGCCAAAACATGACAGTACTTGGCAGATGTGCATAGATTTTACCGATTTGAATAGATGTTTCCCTAAGGATAGTTATCCCTTGTCGTCGATTGATAAGCTAGTGGAATCTATTACTGGATATCAGGTTTTGGCCTTCTTTTTATGCTCATAAAGGATACCATCAGATATTAATGGTGAAGGAAGACAAGGAAAAGACATCGTTTATCACGACACCTATTGCTATAAGAAGATGCCCTTTGGGCTCAAGAATGCTGAGGCGGCTTACCAGCGATAGGTGGATAAGCTGTTTAAAGGGCAGATTTGAAAGAATATGGAGATCTATGTTGATGATATGGTTGTGAAGAGTAGGAGTTATGAGGAGTTCTTGGTAGATTTGGAGGAAACCTTTGAGAGGCTTCGAGGGGCAAACTTAAAGTTAAACCCAACTAAATGTGTTATTGGTGTGGGGGATGGAAAATTTCTAGGATTCATGGTATCGTAGAGAGGTATCGATGCCAACAAGAAAAAAGTCGAGGCTTTGATGAGAATGAGGAGTCTGCAAACATTGAAGGAGGTACAAAAGCTTATAGGATTTTTGGTAGCTTTGAGTAGGTTCCTCTCGAAGGGGGCGGAGAAACACCTACCCTTTTTTGATGTACTTCGAAGAGCCGAGAAATTCGAGTGGACAGAGAGGTGTGAAGAAGCATTCAAACAGTTGAAAGATCATTTGGGGGTACTACCTACCCTTATGAAGCCTGAGAAGGGTGAGACGTTGTTCTTGTACGTTTCTGCCTCGCCTTTGGAATTGCAGTGCTGGTAAAGGAGAATAAGGGATATCACCATCCTATTTACTATGTGAGTTGAGCCTTGCAGGGGCCATAGACAAGATACGTGACTCTTGAGAGATTGATTATGGATTTAGTGCATACAGCACGAAGGTCGCATCCTTAGTTTTAAGCGCATACGATAGTGTTGCTCACCAACCACCTGATCAGAGAGATTCTATTGCAACCAGAGGCTTCAGGGAAAATGATGAAATAAGTTGTGGAGTTAGAAGAACATGATATTCATTATTAGCCTAAAACTGCGATTAAGGGTTAGGCACTTGCAGATTTCATAGTAGAAACCTATGAGCTGATCGAATTTGAAGATGAAACTCGAGAGAAGGAGACTCAAAGGAAAGAGGCTTGGAAGTTTTATGTAGACAGTTCCTCACATTTGGGTGGAAGCGGAGCCATGGTGCAGCTCATCAGTCCCGATGGTAAATAATATCCGTATGCATTGCACTTTGCAATCAAAGCCACGAATAATGAAGCCGAGTATCTAGAAATTTACAGCGATTCTCAGATAGTAGTTCAGCAGTTGAATGGGGGGGTATGAAGTCAGAGCACGCAATTTGCAAAAGTACTTGGATGTAGTGAAACAACTTTTGAAGGGCTTCAGATCGCATACTTTAACGCAGATACAAAGGGAGAATAACCATAAATCGGATGCTCTAAGTAAGCTTGCTTCTTTAGACTTGGGAATTCAATCTCAGACACAGCTGCTCATGTAAACCTTAAATAGATGAAGTTTCGAGGAATCGATGGTGATGGAAATTGAGGAGGAGAACATTTGGATGACTGCTATTGTGAATTACCTTTGTGAGGGAGTTTTTCCAGAGAATAAGGTTGAGGCCAGAAAGATAAGACTAAAGGTCCCGAGATATGTGCTGCAAGACGGAATTATATATCGAATGGGACATTTTCAACCATTGTTTCGATGTGTCACCCCTTATGAAGTGGACTATTTTATCAAGGAGGTTCATGAAGGAATGTGTTGTAGCCATCAAGGGGCTCAATCAGCGTCAAGAAGGCTCGTTCGAGCTGGGTATTATTGGCCAATGATGTTTGATGACGTGAACAAGTACATACATGCATGTCACCAATGTCAGCAGTATGCTCCTATAATTCACATTCCCCAAGAACAAATGACAAACATTCACAGTTCATGGCCATTCTATAAGTGGTGGATCGATCTGGTAGGACTTTTATCGGAAGCCCCAGGGAAGTTTAAGTATCTTATAGTGACGTTTGATTATTTTACGGACTGGGTTGAAGCTGAGCCTTTGGCAAACATAAAAGGGAAGTCAGTCATTACTTTCTGTTGAAAGAACATTATATGTCGCTTTGGGATCCTAAGGAAAATATTCACTGATAATGGGATGCAATTTGCTCAAGTCTGTTCAAAAAGTGGTGTGAGGAGTATAAGATTCAACAAAAGGTGACGACAGTCTATTATCCCCAAGCCAACGGTTAGGTAGAAGTAACCAACCGAGTTATAGTGAATGTTATCAGAGTTAAGCTCGAGGAGGCTGAAGGAAACTGGATATTCGAGATATCTAGTGTTTTATGGGCATATCGAACAATTGCTCTTCTTCCACTGGTGAGATGTCGTACAACTTAGTCATGGCTAAGAACCAGTGATTCCCGTAGAAATTGGACTTCCACGTTTGAGGTTGATGGAAGCAACAGAGGAGTCAGTTAATGAGGAAAATCATTGTTTGTACCTCGATATGGTGGAGGAAAAGTGAGATTTGGCATCCCTACACGAAACTAGGGTGAAAGAGAGAGTCAAGCGTTACCATGACAGAAGTGTCAAGACAGTACAGTTCAACCCAGGAGATTTGATGATGAGAAAAAAATGAGAAGACTCAGCGTGAGCGTGAGCCTGAAGGAAAATTAGCTGCTAACTAGGAAGGGCCTTACAAGGTGTTGGAAGTATACCCAGGAGGTAGTTATGCCCTCGAGACTATGGACGGAGTTCGGGTGCACAGGAGATGGAACATCACCAACTTGCGGAAGTATTACCATCCTTGAAAACATGAGTGATATGCTGATAAGCGGCACTCTCAAAGACGTGAGTGATATGCTGATAAGCGGAACTCTCAAAGACATGAGTGATATGCTGAAAATCGGCACTCTCGAAGACATGAGTGACATGATAAAAAGCGGCGCTCTTAAATATGCGAGTGATATGCTGATAAGCGACACTATTTCTAATAATTCCAGCTTCGTATGCTATGTGTTGAGACTGATGATTGAGTGATATGCTAATAAGCGGCACTCGTAATATAAATACGTATATTGAATGATACATTTGGTGGAAAATTTTGATAAGCTACTCAATTCTACCTGGGCTTAATAGTCCATTCGGTTAATGTTATTTGTTGATAAGAAAACTGATCTACTCGATTCCGCTTTCTACTCGATTCCATTAAGGCTTAATAGGCCATTCGGTTACTGTTCTTTGTTGATAAGCAAACTAATCTATGCTAGCATTCACAATCTACTTGAGTCTCGTTGATTAACTTTTAAGTACACAACAATGATAAAATTTATACTATGAGGTACACTCGAGACATTGAATTATATAAGTTAGAAGTATAGTTACAGTATGAAAGCTTTGAAAACATAACGAAGAAGAAAAACCCTATTTTCTTGATTTATGGGGCTAACTTTCCCAACCTTACTTCTAAAATTTCAATCTCCTCTATCTTAATGCCAACAACACGTTATAGATCTTTCATCTATTCCTCTTAAGGATACTCGGATGGATCTATCTTTGTCTTTGGTCGGGGATGCTTATATGAGAGGTCATCATCTAAGTTCTTTACGTGAAGACCCTCCTCCCTACAACGCTTCTTTGTGGATTGTTTTGTAGCATTGCTCGAAGATCTACAACTCTTGTCACCTTTCTTGGCCCTTAATTTCTTCGAAGCTGGGGATCTTCTACCTTTCGAGGGGGGAAGAGCACGGGGTTGCAACTCCCGTAGCACTACTGGAAAGGTGATCTTTGTTCACAAATTTTTTCCTCATATGAATGGTCCTATTGCTACATTTGATGTATCCTGACACATATTTAACATGTCTTTAGTATCGATGTAGCAATAGATAAGCCTGACACGGAAATATGTCCTTATAAGTCATTATCCATCTAAGTGAAAATCAAATAAAACACACAATTTGATGTTGTGATAGCCAATATATGGCAACACCAAATTATGTATCCAGACTTATGTATCCTAACCCCAAAATACCTTTTTATACATTATTTTTGATTTAGTACAAAATTATGATGGTACAATCATTATTGTCTCAACAGGCATGGTTTATCGAAATGTGATTATGTATGAACATGTGTACTGATATGTCTTTGTGGAATGTCAAGATATGACATGTTAAAAGTAAACGAAGTTTAATAATTAAATTGTGCATGTCTTAAGAAACCTTATATCATGACATGGTTCCATGTGACAACTTGAATAACCAACAATTGAACATGTCATCATAGATAACTTCTTTTACACATGTATATGAATCAAGATGTATGACACGCGACATTGTGTAGTATCATTTTATAATGAAATTGAAGCGGTGTTGTGCATTTATCACTAAGTTCAGTGTCGTAAAAAATATAACATTATTGAATGAGACGAATCAAACACCTTACTTACAAATATATCCCTATATGCGATATGTCCCCACACGTAACTATGCATATAGATTCCTATGAACATGACATTGTGTAGTATCCTTATATAATGAAGTGACATGGATATTACGACATCATCATAGTTTTCAATGTCCTAACATATAACATATTATGACACAGTTGCGGGAGACATCTTGATAGCCGGCGATGATATGTGTCAGATCACTAGAATTTAAACAACAATACGTCATGTGTGATTTAGTTTATTAGTAGGAAAAACAATTTGGCAAGAAAAAGTATCTAAATTATCGTGTAAATATGCCCATGTATTTATAATTTTGTGACATTCGCATCTTGACCATGCTATTGATCTTTGTTCCTGAATTTGATGTCATTTGGTGAGTTTAGCTTGACCTTGCGAGGACGATGAACTTGAACTCTCAGCAAAAGCAAATAGTAGGGCCGGTGAACACAAACAACAGAAACAACTATAAACAAGTAGTGCAACATGATCAGTCCAGTAACAAAAGCGGTAAACTACCAACAGTAAAAGACTTGGAAACAGAAAATCTAATCTTGAATATATGCCGGGCTTGCACCACAGATGAGAAAAACTCATCTTCGAAGCTCTGAAATGCGACAAAATAGAAAACTTGCAACAACTAAGAACTTGGGAAAATGGACCACAAAAATCAGCAGTTGAAATCTTATCAATCATGCACGTAGAACAGCCAAAATGTAGCATCTTTGAAGTTGGGAAAAATGCATCCTAAATTCATAAATTTATGGATTGGAAGCTGCAGTGGAAAGATTACTAGTTTTCTATGAAAATATTCTGGCTAAACAATGCAAAACTAGTCACTAGTCAGTATCAGCGAAAAGATTATGGAAGCTGGATCACAGATTGCGAAAATACAGCGTCTAAGACCTGGGGGAAAACGCATCGAGAACAGAAAAAATTCACTAGCAACAACACACAAAAAACCATAGTGAAATCAAATTACTATACTAATACAGGTCTCCTAACAAAAATGAGAATTTCATAAATACAACAGCATAACATTGAAACTGGAATAACCATGACAAACACTCTAAACACTCAGAAAAGGTAGATATGTGCAAAAAAAAAAAACCAGTGCTCAATAATGCAAAAACCAGAACATTAGAAAAAAGAATCTAATAATGCAGATCAATGCCAAAAAATAGCAGATCAGTACAAACACTCCAAAAAGCAGAGCATCATAAACATAGTGAAAAAAATACCATGAGTAAAAATAGTGATTATTTATACGCCTTGTGTATATAATGTATTTAAAAATTAAACTAAATTCAAGTAAATCATAATGATTATTTAATTTAGGAAAGTGATTA
>JAULKM010065825.1:0-12137 GCA_032355605.1 Rubia tinctorum | reverse complement strand
CACGCCAATTCACCCTTATGTTCAGTGATTGGAGAGAGATTGGGGTTAGAGGGAAGCGAATTGGAGAGGGGAGGTGGACGTGCTGTGAGAGTTTGAGCATATGACAGGCCTTGGTTGAGGGGCGGTGGCTCCGCCATGAACGACGGAGCAGGGCGGAGAGGGGGCAGTAAACACCGTTAAGAGACGTTATCAGTGAAGTTTCAGAGAGAGCGTAAGTTTCAGAGAGAGAGCGCAAAAGAACAATAAGTATAATAAGCAAGTAAGAAATAATAATTTAACCTTTTATTAAATATATATACTATTACAATTTATAAGAAAACCTCGTAACATTGGAATCACAATTAAAATCAAAATGTCTATGCTTAGTTGGGGGCTAAATAAATATTTAAAATAGTAAAATGTTATAGTAAAGTCTCGGAATATCGAAATTATAATTGCCTATTATTTAAAACTATAAAATATGAATGCTATAATAATTATAATAATAATAATGAAATTAAAAAGAAAAATAATTATAAGAAAGGGAATGAAAACTGAAGCTGCAAAGGAAAGAAATTGGTTTAAAAAACAAGGAAATGAATTGGAAAGGAAAACATGGAATAAAAATAAAGGAAGTAGGCGCAACAAGCAAGTTGCTCTAACTAGAAAATGCTCCACATCAAACGTGTCCTCAAATTATACACCTTAAACCCACTTAACCAAGCATGTACATCGTATAAATAGGGTAGCCGAATTCGTCATTAAGACACTTCCTCTTACCAAAATCAGGTTCACCAAAGTTAGGAGCTTAAGCTTAGCGGGGCAGGCAAAGAATTCAAAAAGGCACCGAAACTAATTTCAATTCCGTGAGTGTTTTTATCGCACTAGAAGGAATTGAATTAAAAGTATTATTATATGTTATTTTATGCTAGTTAAAATTTACACGTGTTAGTTTAGAATTTTACATGTTATATGAAATAATATTTGATTCTTTTCATGCCTATTATTTGATTTCATACTGTTTAAGCACGGTGTGTACTTTATCACACTATACTTAATTATTGTGAAACTAAATGGATTAATGATCCTGATGTTTTATGTGGATGGTCGACTTGTACTTTATCTTGTGGTGTCAAATTTGACATCTTGCTACATTTTTGCTTGTCTGTGTTTATTGGGGTCCTCGACGCGAATGGAGTTCGATCTAGATCGGCGAGAAACGGTATTGACCGAACCGTATAACTAGATCGGCTACTCGTGGCGTTTCTGGTATGCTAGCATAACTATTTGGTACTGATACGAGCTCGTAACATATTGGGCGTGGTTGACGAATATGGATTTCTGGATTTGTGATAGCTTTCGGGCACTAGTGAAGGGTTTGTGCCCTGATGCCAGTCACAGTAGCCATATAGGAACTTGACTGCATTTTGACATAACTGGCCTGTATCCTTTTATTATGTGCTTGTATTTGTGTGGCTATTTGCGCAATGTGATCACTAAATTTACTCGGTAAATATAGTCGATATATGGAACCTCACTAAGAAAATAGCTTACCCTATTTTAAACAACCCTAATCGGTGTAGCCGAGCAGTTAGAGTAAAGTGCACTGTAATAATTTTGCCTTTACTTCTTTTGGGGAAGGATCCCAGGCTAACCTTAGAATCTTTTGGTTTAGTAGGTATTATTGTTATGTAAAATATTAATGTAAAATTTTCCCTTATCGGATCCTTTAGAACATTCTCTGTATTTAAGTTAAAATCCTATTTAATACTTGTATTAAGACTTTCACTATAATAATAAGTTAGGTTTTAGATTTTCTAAATTTCTTCTGCATAACTATATTTGGTCGTTGTTGCATTTAAGTAATTCGTCCAGCTAGATTATGGTAACGTGTTCAGGTCTGACCCGCAACTTGCGTTGAGCAAGTTGGTCATGGATCTGGGGTGTTACAAATGTGGTGTCAGAGCTTTCCCATATCAAGTAAAGGTTGAACAAAAACATATCTTAATAAAAGACTCCACTTAAACTTAATAAATTATATACCCTACATCAGGAAAAAAAATATCTCTAAAATTTAGCCTACACCTTGTTAAATTTACAATAGAAGTATAAGAAGTGATATTGGGAAATGACTTTGGGAGCCTATTAAGAGATAATAACGTGAGAGTAAAAGAATTAATCTGTACTCCTTTTGAAGAACCTTTAAATGCCTTTAAATATAGAATAACACTATATTGTATCGAAACTATTCCATTAGGAATTATTGAATTATAATATGAAATCGAAATAAAAATAAATAAGACAAAGAAAGTGACATTTTATTTGAACTGAGAAAACCTTTGAACTAATGCTCTTCTCCTATGGATCCCCCAACTCTCAGGTTGTATGTGTGTATATAGTATCCACAGTCTATCACCCTTTCTATTGGAGAAGATGTAATCTCTTGGTTGGGTTATCTTGTACTCGAACCATAATATCTCCTTTTATTTTTTTGGAACTTCATACCAATTATCATAGCGAATGTCAACCCTAGTCCTACCCACCTTCCCAACCCAACATCACTATTTAGCACATTCTTCCGACAAGTAACAACCCTTCTATAGAAAAAAAAAGAAGATAAATTGTTTTCTAGCCATTCTCCTTTCTAGGGTTCTACAATGGGTCTTAGTGATTCCTACTTTATCAAACTCGTCTTTGGCCTCATCTTCATCAATTGTTGTCTCCGTATTCCCATTTTCTGAAGGAACATTATTATGAGGCATTTTTTGGACATTTAAAACTTTAGAAACACCGATAGTGTCTCAACAAATCGTAGGGTAACAAAATAAAAACTCAATCTAGACAACATAATAACTCAATCTAATCTACAATGAAGATTATGATGAGGAGGAACAAGGAAGAAGCAACATTTTAATCATGCAAGCATTTAAGAAGAATATATATATACCCATGATTACCAAATGGAGCTTCAAAGAAGGATTGTTTACCTAATTTTGTGTCTTGGAAGTAAGATTAACACCTCAAGCCCACAGTTTGGAGCTTAAAACCCCTAACCAAAATACACCTTTTCCAGCCCCATCTTGGAATGATAATGAACCTAGAGTTATGGAACTAGGGTTTGGTGAGGTTGAAAATTGAAAATTGGAGAGGGTTAAGATTAGATGTGGATTTATAAAGAGGGGGGGGGGGGTTTGTTGTTTTTTGGTGAAGAAATGGGAGGAACTTGCGCCTCTTTTATCATTAATTCTCCCCCTCTGAAAATGCCTTTAATGCTTCATGTCAGATGGCAGTTCCAAACTTGAAGCATTTTCATGCCTTCATATTTAAAATGATGGAGCCAGTTTCTTATGCAGAACTTGTTCGTCTGAAATGTTTTGATCGTTTGACCAAGTTCCGAGTTCGTAACTTTAAAATATATGTAAAATAGGGCATAAATCTTCCCAATTTCAAATTATCGGATTCAAATTAAAACCCTAACTCCCCTTCCAATTCAGATTTCATCATAGCCATATCATCCTTCATCCAATTCCATGATGTCAAGAAGCTGAGGTTGTGAGGGGATGAACAACCACAAAAATGCATCGGCAAGGAGCCACGAAGCAATAACGGAGATTGGGGCGAGTCCTAAAAATTTCAATACCGAGGCAGAGCAGAGGTATGTGGAATTCCTTAGAGTTCGTAAGTGTTCAAATCCTAAAGTTTTTCCTGGTGATAAATTTGAGGATTTATTGTTAGGCTACCTGGTTCGTTGTTCCACAACCAACATATGACAAAATTATTGACATTGGAGGATAGGTTTCACACCGATGAGGTGGTTCAGTTTTATGCAAATTTAGCAAACAAAATTTAACAATAAGGATTTAACCCGAGTTAATGGTATTAGTGTGAAGGTCATAAAATATACAATCAATGATGTTTGAGATTGCCCTTACATTAACCACAATAAAATGCGTCTGATACACCTGATGGCCCGATGGAGATTTTCACCAACAAAGTTGGTCGGCTGTTAAAAAGGCTACACCATTGGACCTTGTAGAGATGACCCATAAGTACTTCCACACGGATGAGCCAAGGGCGAGTTTGGCGGACATGTATAATGTGGGGAAATCAACAGTTGAGCAACGAATAGTATATGAGGGGATTCGTATGAATGTTTTTCCATCTGGTACACACGAGTGTGAACCAATAATGGGAAACTTGATGCTTCTTTATTACATCATATAGGGAATCCCCTTTAACCGGGCTACACTATAATAAACTACATGTTGAAAGCCTCAGCTGGTAACAATAAGGATCTCCCCTACGGGGGACTTATAACTACATAAATTAGGAACTTTGGAGTGATGGCACTTTATCCCCCATTGCGTACTACGATGAGAGTTGGTTCTCGGACAAGAAGCTTGATTTAGTAGATGAAAACAAGTGGTTCAAAAGGTAATCACCAGTCCCCGGGCAGCGGCAACTGGGGCGAAGAGAGCAAGGGATGCTGAATGGAGATGACTAAGTCGTCACGATCACGTAAGTTATACTTTATGTTGTCAAAATTTTCTATTCTATGGATTTGATTTAAAAATTATTGATACAAATTATATGAACTTTTTAGGTGGTGGACGTAATTATAAGAGTGTAATTAGTAAGTACTTGTGATGCATCCACGCAGATGTTAGAATAGCAAACAAAGATTAAGTTTATGTTGGAACACAATAGTTCCATAAGATTATGTATCCAAATTTACCAATCGAACCGAGTTAGTTCCGATTGAGGAACTGGGGGGATAGTCAAAATACTGATCCTCTGATGTTTCGAATGAGGAAGATTTTCGGGGCATTCAATGATGTCTTGCACTGATGAAGTTCCAAGTGAGGAACATCATCCGTCTACCATCGATTTTTCAAACGTAAGTTTTCTTTTTTATCTTAAAATTCAAATAAGGATCCCTTTGAGTTCCGAACTCAGAAATTTTTGTTCCGAGATCAGCTCCTTATTCCAGAGCGAACCTGAATTTTGACGCTCAAATTTGTATCCAATTTATTAAAGTTCCGTGATCAGCTTCTCATTTAGGAGCAAACTTGGATTTGATGCTCAAATTATTATACCAATTTACTTAAACTTATTTCCTCCCTTTAAATTTAAAATAGGAGTAAGCTCCCTAGTACATATAAAAAAATGGGAGAGCACCTTATCGGCCCCAAATTGCCAACCCTAATTAGAAACGAACATCCTTAGGGAGCCGGAAATATCATCGTCACTACACAACATTCATCACTAGTTTGTCCACCAGCATAGACTAATAATGTCATCATCAAAACAAGGTGGCCAGGTGGTCGAGGACGTTAGAAATCTACAAATTCAAGCCATGGGCGAAACATTGATTACGAGAGAGCAAGGTTTGTTTCCCCACTTGCCTAATCTAGGTACAATGAACTTCGTGATAGTGGAAAATTATTGGATAGTTACGTAAATGACTTTAATATGTATCATAGAACATATTTAGCTGATCATGTCCAAAAAGTTGACGGCCAACATGTGCTTAAATTACTAACTATGAATGAACCTAGTTATTTTGATGAAGTATGTCAATTTTATAGAAATACACATGAAGTTGATGGGAGTGATTTTAGGACTAGGGTTAGTGGATATGATGTAGATATAAGTCCATAGAATGGACGTCTAAAAAGTATATATCAGGGACCGAGGATGTATTTCCTCACAAAATGGAAGGCCATTTACATGATGTATATCATACGGATAGTTAGCCTCTTGAGAGTGGCTACCTTATTTTGACCCGATTGACTGTAGCGTTTGATATTTTGGACATAATCCGGCTAACCTAGGGAAACCCGTGTGTTTGACATAAAGACCCTCTTCATAGACCTAAGCATCGTATAAGAAATGATTCCTAGGACTATTGTACCCACCTCCATCCATATCACTTACCCTACTACAGTGACCCTCATGGTATTTTACTACTGCGACGAGAGTTGGTTGCGAAGAACATAAGGTTGAGCTGCACACTAATCATCAAAATTGGGGTTTAACTTCCCCTGCCTCACACTCTGTCTGCTAAACCTCCCTCCATACCTCAAAATTGGAATGCCAACAGAATCTACATCCTTCATATAATCTATGAAAAAATTAATAACTTCCTCCGCAACTTAACGCTTCATAATACTTGCATCAGGCCTGTACCGGTTCTTAGCCGAGTGTTCAAAATATTTATTGTACCTCTCCAAAGGGTACATCCACCGCATAAATATAGGACCGCATAGTTTGATCTCTCTCACTAAATGGACTATCAAGTGAACCTTAATATCAAAAATCAAGGGGGATGGGGTAATTACATCTCCATCCAACACAGAATTTCAACTATCACCGCTTGAAAATGATTGAGCATTGAAAAGTAATGGTTTTCAAAAAAATGACTTGCAGAACATGCAAAGCTTCATGATGCATAATCTAACATGTGATGGTAGAGAAGATCTAATCGCAATGGCATTCAATTCATGCATTAAGCTGTGACAGTCATGTAATTTTAAACCAACCAACTTCAAATCAGTTAGGGAAACACATGAACAAATGTTTGGAGAGTAAGACGCTAGAATCATGACACCACTAAGAGTCTCATAATACAACTTCTTCTCCAACTCTGACATAGAATAAAAAGCAAGAGATAGATAACAACCATCGCCTTTATCAAGCCTAGCCTTCAGCCTGTCCTTAGTTTCACTGGGTGTATTCAATAATGTCCCCACCAAAGAGTCACACACATTATTTTCTATGTGCATCACATCAAGACAATGCCTGATTTCCAAGTGCTTCAATTAAGGGCATCTGAAAAATATAGACCATTTCTTCCAACTTCCCTCACAAGCAGGCTTTCGTTTATTTTTTCCCAAAATCGTTAAGAAAATCCTTAACTATATCAAAAATCTCAACACCAGTCAAGGGTATTGGTGATCCTCTATGCTCCACTTTTTCCATTGAACCACTTCTTAGCAGCACGCCATGGGTGACCGTCTAGAAGAATATGGCCAAGATAATCTATTTTACATCCATGTTTCAACTGACAAATGTTTGTTTCCTTCTCACACATTGGACAAGTATAGTGACCTTTCACCGAGTACCCTGACAAGTTTCCGTATACGGAAAAATAATTTATGGTACAAAACAACAAAGCCTTCAATGCGAAATCTTCCTTTGCTCTTCCATCATACATATGAACCCCTGTATTGAACATGGTTAACAAATCATCCACTAATGGTGGCTGGTAAACAACTCTTTCGTTACAAGGTTGCTTAGGTCCCGAGATCATCATGGATAATAACACGAACTTCCTTTTCATTTTCAACCAAGATGGTATATTAAAAATCACCATCATAACAGGCCACGAGCTGCGTGTACTACTAATATTACCAAATGGGTTCATCCCGTAAGTGTAGAGCCCCAATATAAAATGTCGTGTTTCAACGCCAAACTTGGGATACCTAGTATCGAGTTTCTTCCACTGTTCACTGACCCGCCCCCTCCCGAGCATCGCTAACCAAGAGGGGACCGTCAAAGATGAAATTTGTAATGTTGATCCCGTTTCTACTACTATGCTACCAAGAATAGTAGATAGTGGGAAGTACCGGGGTCGTCCACTGAGACGTTACGAATCTAATAATTAACTACGCACAACCGTGATCGGTTCGTCAATTTGACCACATGTTAGGAATAATCAATGTTAGTAAAACAATTATTGTGGGAATTTTTACTAACAACTACCATCATACAATAAAAAATAAACTATATAAACTAGCACTTGGGGGTATTCACGTAACATGATTGATAAATGGCTTTTATCCTCGATTCATTCCCATATAAACACATAAACCTCTCTTTTGCCTACGTCACATAATGTGGAGATAGCCAGATATTTCCCTTTGTCTGTCACACGAGGGTACTACCACAAATACATGCATATCTAACTTTCTCCATAATTAGGGATGCGCTCTAATCGAGTCACTTTGTAGACCATCTCCGTCCTCTTACTCCCAATGCTACGCGCCGCCGCTTAGAGAAACAAACACCGCCTGAAAGGGCAATGCCTCGCGTTGGTCGAAACCGTTAGATATGAAAGATAGTAAAATTATATATTTTAAATTAAAAATTTTGGTGTTGGGAAAAAACTGAATCCATTCTTTTTGTCTTTAAAAGATAGTAAATTATAAGTTATAAGTAAAATTCACCACAAAATAAAAACTAGTCGTCATGAATTAATGTAAACTAGTACATTAACGTAATCTATTAGCATTTAAAATATACATAAGAGTAATATACCGGTCCATAGAGTCTGGATCAAAAAATTACAATTTTGTCCCAGACTGGACATAAATCTTGAATCGTCAAATTGCATCAGGTAGGGCGTTTGTGCGATGGGGCACATAGACTTCACATAAGGGTCGTGCACAAATTGTGTCATGCATTTTCTTGCTACGTGTTTCTTTAATTTGAAAATTTTGTTTTTATTATCTTATCAAACATGTAAATATATATATATATATATATATATATATATATTATAGTATTACTAATGCTTTAGATTGGCTTTTATTTCTAATGGTTATGTTCCATACTAAATAGTCAAATCTAACAACATATTTTACCTAACATTTAACGTACTCAAAAGCAACCAATCGCTTTATAATTAGCATCTACCAATTGCTATTCAAATAAGCAAACGACAATAAAAACTCGACAATCACATTTTTAATATTAACATAATAAGGCGGCCAGTCATCAAACTTTTCAAATGAAATAGACTATGAAAATTGCTCACTAAAAATATCCATTATGGTGAATTAGCCACATAATTTGAAATTACTCAATATATTTTATGTTATTGTGTATAAGGATTTTTTTTCCATTATCTATTTTGTGTTATTGTGCATAACCTTGAGCATCTATAATATATAGTAAATTTATACTATTCCTTAGTTATACTTTTTGAGAAAATATATAAAATCCCTCAAATTAAAATTTATCAGAGATTGGTCGTGGCATTAATTTTTTTATTACGCAAACAAATTACAACATTAAAAATATGTGCATGATAAGTACGTGGAGAGGATACATATTTTTCCTACTATGCCCTATATTTTGTCTACCTTATTTAAAAATTACGATAATTTTTCATATCGTTTATAAAATTTTCTATGTAGAGTCTCCCCAACAATTATTCCTTTGCAAAAAATTAAGTCAAAATCCCATCAAGAGACACCTAAATAATGAAGAATAATACTTTAAAAAAATAAGATTGGATTATCTCTTCAATTTATGACATTTATTTTTTGAAGTTTTTTAAACGTTACTATTTAAGTTATAATAAGGCAAGGGTTTTAATCATCACCACCTATTTAACCAATAACAGCACCTGTCAATGACTTATTTTTTTGGATATGAAGAAAAAGAAATTGGAGTCTGACTTTTGGATGACTTATAATTTTTCATAAAATTTTCATTTTTTTTGTGGTAAAAGGTCAACCTGCGACTTTGATAGTAGATGGCCTCTATATGGTAACCTTCATGGTTTACGACCTCGCTTGAACTTGAGCCCCTTAAATCTACTATATTTTCATTCACTGCAAAATTAAAGGTCAAAATTGGTATGTATTTTTATTTGATTAAATTACCATTGTAATTGGGTTTTTTTTATCCTAGAAATTGAATTGATTCGATTTATAAAGTTACAACCCTAGAAAAAATTGAGGTTTAAAGAAATTTTGAGACCTAGATGTGGACTAAGGTATGTTAAATGAAGAATCTAGATTGTTGAATTTAGATCTTGGACTAAGCGAGGGGTCTCGCAAATCCTAGTATAGCAGCATGAAAATTAATCAACTAGCCCTCGGGATTGCTCAATTCTCAAGATTTAAGAAACTAACTGGCTTGCGGGTTTAGTTCATGAATCAAAGGTATTGATACTTAATTAACCCGTTGGATTAAGAAACAATGAAGAACGCTCGCAAGCAAAGAGTATAAACTCAAAATTCTGAAATATGGTCAATAAAAGTGTGTGTAATGTCTCGGCCAAACCACTTTATTTATAGAGTTAAATTTGGCCAGAAACCCTAATCCAAAACAAAATCTGAATCAACTTATGGTAGCTTTGAGAAGCTAAAATAATATCTAACTAGAATACCTAAAATAAATGGCTATATGGCCGCATTCATCAAGAAATGTTCTTTAATGAATAGTACCTTATCTAACTTACCAAATCTAATACTAATCAGAGTAAAACTGAATATGCTAAAACCCTAATGAACCAGATTTTTGAAATTAAGCTCTTCAAATCCCACATGGCCGAAAAATAATCTAAAAATGCAAAATGAAATAATTTTACTATAGTTTGCAACAATCGCACTACCTCATTAAAAACCCGGTGGTAAAAAAAGTATAGTGTTCTCCATGATGTCATTACTCCTCGACACTCTTGAACAATTAATCTAAGAACTTATCGATGTTGATTTCTTAATTAATTCTTCATTATGAAGTTGATCCATCAAAGCATTTAAAGTAGCATCTCTAAGCTTCGTCCTTTCCCTAGTTATATGACCTGACATGTCACTTGGAGAATCCCGAACATAACCTTTAAATGTTGATCAAGTCATGGAATATCTTCATCTATAGTGATAGTAGTCTTCGATTTTGCATCCTTCCCTCCGTGATTGAAAGATTTAGCTCCCAGCTAAATTACCTTTAATGGTAAATAGAGATAAATCAACAACATTGAAAGTAGTACTAACACCATAGTCTCCATGAAAAGAAATATTGTAAGCATTATCATTCACACGTTGATGTGTCCATTTTACACAGTTATTTTGCGACCTCTTGGATTCACTTTTGAACACTTTTGTGCTCTATGTGTGGCATTTTGTCTTGAAATTCTCTAAATATATTTAAGAGAGACTATGCACTTTTATACTTTTCTAGAGGATTTTGTGTAACAAGGGAATTGTTGGAAGACTTTGAAGATTACCTTTGAAGATTTGAAGACTTACATGTGAGCTTATTTTGATACTATCATTGAAGAAGGCCATTCACAATAATGTTAGAAGAAGGAAGGTCACTTACAAAGTAGTAGAAGATAAAGTGAAGAAGGAGAGCAAAGTAGAGGATGAAGAATGATCTAAGTTTTGAAATAGGGTTCTGAGAATTATCCGAGGAGAACCAACCTCCAAGAGTGGAACCATTGGATTTGTCTTCTTGAGTACTATAAAAACGTCTACAAGAACTCCCAAAACGGATCAACGATTCACCCGAACGAAGCAAAACAAAAAGAGTCGAGAGCTGGACTGCACTCTGTCGTGAGTCGCGACAGAATTGTCGCGGTCGCGACAGACGATCAAAAACTTGCTTTTTACTCCCCTTTTTCTTGTACTATAAATAGCACTTTATCCACTCAATCCTTATCCTTCTTGGCCCGACTTGGGGGCTTGAAAACCCTAGTTTTTCATCTTCTCCTTCACTTTCTTCTTGTTTCTTTGTAGATTTTTGTTTTATGTTATGAGTTTTGATTATCTAGGCTAGTAATCTCCTTGGGAGCAATTGATTAAGGCTTCCAAGACCATGTCTTGAGACCTCTATGTAAGTTATTTAATGCTTTGCTATTGTGTATTTATTGTGCTTAAATTTGATTGTTGAATACATTAATGGTGTTGGAAGTTTGAGTATATGAAATGCTTGTATGATTGCTTGTTAGGTTTAGGAGAAAGTAGCTAATTTTCCTCTCCTTCGATATGGAATCTAAGAGCATGAATTAGAGCTTCTAATGTTGATGATTTGATAAATGCTAAATGAATGTGATAATGTTGAATTCTTTGTCATGTTTATTTTGTGTAGCAAATAGGAGAAGTTTAGTAACGTTGAACGTTCTTGACTAATCTTGTGTAAATACATGAATTGGTTCAATGCTTAGACACGGTGTAGTTATTATAGGTGTTACCAAGCTTGTTGATTCTTTGTACTTAATGCCATTAATGAGATACCTTTAGGCGTTGAACGACTAAAGGGGTCATTAGTGAGGTTTCGCGAGAGATGTCAAATTTACTCTTGTAAACTACTATCAAAGAAGGGTAGAAGATTTATCTTCACAACAAGTAGTGAAAGTGTTGAATAGG
>JAULKM010065795.1:0-12138 GCA_032355605.1 Rubia tinctorum | reverse complement strand
GTGAAATAAATATCTTCAATCTGCTTGTGAAATAAATCATGATATAGCATGTGAAACAAATCATGATATAAGTAGCTAAATGAGTTTATTGGAGTTGAGATGAGTTTATTGGAGTTGAGATTATATGAGATGAGATTATTAGAACTGAATGAGTTGAGAAGAAATGAAAAAAGTTCATTAAAATTATTGTAGATGAAATAAGTTGAACTGGACATGTACTAAGTCTCAATCTTAAGCTCCTGAAAGTGCTCTTTGTTAACACTTTTTCTTGATGGTCTTACGAGCTTGCACGTGTTTATTAGCTCTACTTCTATTCCTCCCTCTCTTTATTAGTGACATACCTATCTTAATAAGATGTGTTTTTTAGATGACACATTTTCTATTTTTGGCAAGATTCTTTCATTTTCATCCACCAATTCTACATTTTACATTCTAAATTCAATTTTATCGACTTATTTTCTTCACCTAAATCCAAATATTTAAACCTATTGTGCCACTATGAGTGAAACGGAAGCAATACAAAAATGAGCTTTAACTTGTGTGTTTTTTCTACTTCCTTTCCTTTTCTTCATATGCTGTATACAACTTCTGTATTCCGGATGATGGTGCAATGTGAGACAATTAAATAAATAGAATTGCAAATTCTTAAATAGAATTTACTAATATAGGAAGACAAGCATAAATTATGATCTATGAATGTATCATGATTGACTGAATGCAGGACTGATAAAATGATTTCCCCTGTTGATTTTGATATTATTGAATGGAATAAATAGAGTACAAAAAGTAGACTAAATCTAGCAGAACTCTAATCTAGTCATGAACATAATCCATAATCAAATCAAATCTAATCATCATATTGACTTATTCTAACATCCCCTCAAGTGAAGCGTCGGGTGCTCGCCGATGCAAAGTTTGGATTGAAAAAACTTGAACAACAGACGAGAGAGCCTTTTGGTGAAAATGTTCGCAATCTGAAGAACAGTAGGAACATGAGCAACATGCAGCTTTCCAGAAGCAACCAACTCTCGAACAAAGTGATAATCGATGTCCTTTGCCCGCTTGTGAGCAACATGATTATGAGCTAAGAAGATGGTGCTACTATTGTCACATAACAGCAGCGGAGAACCAGACAAAGGAACTCGAAGATCTCAGAGCAAATGAGTAAGCCAAACAACTTCTGAAGCAGTGTTGGCAAGAGCACGATACTCCGACTCAGTGCTGGAACGAGAAACTGTGGGCTGTTTCTTGGCACTCTAGGAAACAAGGTTCCCACCAAGAAAAATAGTGTATCCATAAGTTGAACGTCGAGTTTCCAAACAGCGAGCCCAATCAGCATCAGAGTACCCCAACACCTCTGGAGAACTGGCAGAGCGAAAAGCAAGACCAAAATGCAGAGTGCCCCGAACATATCGCAAAATCCGAGTTACAGCAGCAAAATGATCGTCTCTAGGATCCTGAAGAAACTGACTGACAGTGTTGACCGAGAAGGCCAGATCAGGACGAGTAATGGTCAAGTACTGAAGAGCCCCAACTAGAGAACGATACAAGGTCGGATCCCGAAATGGTGGACTAGTCGAACTGTGCAGCTGAGAACCTGGCACAAATGGTGTAGAGACTGGTGCAGCATCAGACATCCCTGCACGAGTGAGAATGTCCTGAGCATACTTTGCTTATCCAAGAAGTAAACCCGATGAAGTAGGTGAAACTTCAAGGCCAAGAAAGTAGTGAACAGTGTCGAGGTCCTTAATCGTAAACTCCCGATTCATCCAATCAATGAAATGTCGAAGGAGAGTCGAATCGTTCTCTGTAAGAATGATGTCATCCACATACAATGATGTCATTCACCATTGGTGAATTTTGTTTGTACAAAACAATATTTTTTCCCACTTGCTATTTCTGTTTATTTTACATCCAACCGGTCATTTTCGTTAATTCAATTTAGGATTGGGCAGTACCTCGACAACCTTCCTCAACATAGCCATGATAGCATAATCCCCCCTCAATTTATTATGGAGTACTTTTCAATCAGTTTATTCAAAGCATATTTTACCCTTTTTTAACTTTTACTACGTGAGAAAATGATTTCCCTAATGATTATGATATTACTTAATGGAATAAATAGAGTACAAAATGTAAACTAGGCCTAGTAGAACTATAGTCTAGTCATTAACATAATCCATAATATAATCTAATCTAATCATCATATTAACTTATTCTACCCCCCCCCCCTCCCAAGTGAAGCGTAGAATGCTCACCGACGCAAAACTTGGATATAAAAAACTCGAACAGCAAGTGAGAGAGCCCTTTCTGAACATATCTGCAAAGTGGGAACATGAGTAACACGCAGCTTTCCAGAAGTAATCAACTCTCTAACAAAGTGATAGTCGATGTCAATGTGCTTTGCCCGCTTGTGAGCAACTGGATTCTAAGTTAAGATGGCGCTACTGTTATCACATAACAACATCGGAGAACCAAATAAAGGAACTCAAAGATCTCAGAGTAAATGAGTAAGCTAAACAACTTCTGAAGTATTTTTGGCAAGTGCACGATACTCAGACTCAGTGCTGGAAAAAAATTGTGGGTTGTTTCTTGGTACTCCAGGAAACAAGGTTCCCACCGAGAAAAATAGCATAGCCATAAGTGGAACGACGAGTCTTCAAGCAGCGAGCCCAATCAGCATCAGAGTACCCCCAACACCTCTTTAGAGCTTGAAGACCAAAAAGCAAGACCAAAATGCAGAGTTCCCCGAACATACCGCAAAATATGAGTAACATCAGCAAAATGATCGTCTTTAGGATCCTGAAGGAACTAGCTGACAGTGTTGACCGAGAAGGCCAAATCAGGACGAGTGATGGTCAAGTACTAAAGAGCCCCAACTAGAGAATGATACAAAGTCAGATTGTGAAGGAACTAGATGACAGTGTAGACCAAGAAGGCCATATCAAGACGAGTGATGGTCAAGTACTAAAGAGCCTAACTAGAGAATGATAAATGGAGAACTGGTCGAACTGTGCACCTGAGAACCTGGCACAAGTGATGTGAAGACTGGTGCAGCATCAGACATCCATGCACGAGTTAGAATGTCCAGAGCATACTTTGCTTGTCCAAGAAGTAAACCTGATGAAGTAGGTGAAACTTCAAGGCCAAGAAAGTTGTGAAGAGTGTCGAGGTCCTTAATCGCAAACTCCTGATGCGTCCGATCAATGAACTATCAAAGGAGAGTCGAATCATTTCCTGTAAGAATGATGTCGTCCACATACACCGGGAGATACATTAATGATGATCCTCTTGAAATAACGAACAATGGGGTATCGACTGAGCTACACTGAAAACCAAGCTGAGTCAAATAAGTGTTGAAGCGCTGGAACCATGCCCGAAGAGCTTGCTTACGTCCATAAATGGCCTTTCACAAGCGACAAACATAATCTAGATAAAAGGGTCCTTGTATAAAACATCTTGCTTCATATAAACTAGAGCATCGAGGACCCCATTAAGAAATGTATTCTTGATTTCTAACTGAAGAAGTAGCCAAGAGCACATGGTGGCAATGGCAAGACTGTCCGAATAGTGAAGGCTTTGACCACAGGTTTGAAAGTGTGATCAAAGTCAAAACCCAGAATCTGCAAGAAATCCTACGCCAGAAGGCGAGCCTTATAGCGATCAATCGTGCCATCAGGATGAAGCTTCAGCCGATAGACCCATGTTGAGCCAAAAATGTTGACATCCAATGTGCGAGGAACTAAGTCTCATATGTGCTGCCCGGGAAGAGCTGATATCTCCTCATCCGTAGTAGAAACCAAAGACGGATCCTAAAGAGCGGAGCGATAATCAATAGGCTCAGACTGAGCAAGCAGGGCAGCCATAAGTCTATGAGCAACAATATTTGAATAATCCCTTTGCTGAATAGCTCCAGTCACCGATCGAGTGGCCATACGATGAATGCAAGCTCGAGGAGGAGAGGACGAGGGAGTGGAACCGACTAAGGAGGCTGGTGAAGAAGCAGTCGGGTCGGACGGAGACTGATCAGGTGGACTGACCCGCGAGGAGGAAGGAGGTGCTTGTCGAGGAGCTGGTGGCGGATCTGTGGCACAAATGTAGAAAGGGCTGAAGGAGATAGAGTCGGGACAGGAGAAACTGGAGACAAAGAAGGTGCCAAATCTGGATTAGGATCAACAAAAGTAGAAAGATCTAACACTGAAGGTGAAGAACCGATCGCTGAAGCAATGGATTGGTGAATGGAAAGCATGTCTCATCAACCGAGCATGTCAAGTGACATAGATTTTGCCAGTAGTGTGATCGAGGCCTCAAAAACCTTTATACTGCAAGTTGTAGCCAATAAATACACACGGAATACTGCGAGGAGACAGTTTGTGGTTAAAAATGGGCAAATGAATGGGAAGAGCCTATAACCAAAAGCATGAAAATTAGTATACATGGGTAACCTACCATTAATAACTTCATATGGTGATCGTCCGCCAAAAACAGGAGTAGGCAGCCAATTTATGGTATAAGTGGTTGCAGCAAAGGCGTCAGGCCAGTGGGAGAGAGGGATTTGAGAGTGATACAAAATAGACAAACTAGTCTAATCAATGTGGCGGTGCTTGCGCTCAGCCCAACCATTCTGCTCAGGAGTGTATGGGCAAGAAATCTGCTGATGAATGCCCTTTATCAGAAAGTGAGAGCGCAAGCGACCATTTACAAACGCATTCCCTCCATCACTCTGAAACACCTTAATTGTGGAATAGAATTGGTTCTCCACAAAATCCTCAAACTAGCGATAAACATCCCAAAAAATAGACTTGTGATGCAGTGGATAAAATCACGAGAGTTGGGAATGATCATCAATGAAAATGGCATAATAGGCGAAACCATCAACAGATAAAATAGGAGAGGGTCTCCATAAATCACAATGAATCAGATCAAGTACCTTAGCAGCACGTTTATCATTTGTATAAAAAGATAAAAACTTCCTTTAGCCTTTTCACATGCATCACAAAGGGTAGGTTTAGGCAAAACCGATGAGACAAATAAATATCCAGAAACTCGCAAACCAGAGATAACTGAATGCGGAACATGACAAAGTCTAACATGCCGAGTTTTAAAAGACGCATGCGACTTATTTATCTCCACATTAGACAACAAAGCAGATGCACCATAGTCTAAAACATAAAGGCCATTTTCACTATAGCCGTGACCCAAGATTTTTCTAGTGATTTTATGCTGAATAATAACCGAGCAATCATCAAAGCATACACCACGGTTTAAATCCCAAGTTAACTTGACAATTGAAAGAATTTTTTACAGATATCCGACACAATAAGCACATCATAAAGAGAAAGAATATTAAAATTCCAAGAATCACCAACATGGGTAATAGGAAGTTGAGATCCATTACCAACATATACGTGGGATAAACCATCATAAGATTTCACACGATCAACAACAGTGAGGGACGATGCCATGTGTTTTGTGGCGCCAGAATCTACAATCCAATTGAAACCACAATGCTTAAATGCTGAATTACTACCAAAATGTGCCATAATGCTAAATACCCAAGCTGGGGGTGTGCACAGAAAATATGAAAGATGAAAATCAGCCCTGGACCTTGCGTGTCAACTACACGCTGAAAAATCCGCCCGCGCGTGTGCTGGCGCACTGAATGACTGGGCTCATGAATCTGATGGGCTTGTAAGGGCTGCTTGAGCGTGAATAGAACATGCTGAAGGGTTGCTGATGAAATCGGACTGTGTTGATGCCGAGCTGCTGGAGATGACACTGACGGGGGAGAGAAAATCTACACCGGAGAAGAAGACACCGTTAGGGCCAAGACACCGTCGGAGAAGAACAAATCGTCCGCCCAATTTTGGGCAAAATCAGGGCCAAGACGCATTCGATGCCGAGGAAAACTGAGACGCTGTCGATGCTGCTAGAAGTCGATGCAGGAGATGAAAAATGGAGATCTGGAAAGCCCGATTGAAAGAAGAATGGTCGGAAACAAAACAAATACCGTAAGATTGCCAAGTGTCTACTGGAAGTCCGCCATAATTTTTCTGGAATTTCACCGGAAGTCTGCCGGAAAACAAGTAAGGGTAAGGGCTGTGTCAGTAACGGAAAAAGAAGAAGAAGGGGAGAGAAGGGGGGAGGAGATCAGGCCAGAATCGGTGAGGCTCTGATACTATGAGAGAATGATTTCCCGTGATGATTCTGATATTACTGAATGGAATAAATAGAGTAAAAACGGTAGACTAGGCCTAGTAGAACTCTAGTCTAGTCATCAACCTAATCCATGATCAAATCTAATCTAATAATTATATTAACTTATTCTAACACTACGTATACTAATATCATGTAAAATTTTGATATTTGAAAAGTACATATTATGAAGAATATAACGATAGTTCACAAGATAATACTACTACTTATATATTACATGAAATTTACGGTCAAACGTTCGTTGAGAAAGTTGATTTAAAAGTATGTCAATATTAGCTTAACGGGGGAGGGGGTAATACTTTGATCATTCTTGGTTTTTTCCTATTTTTATTATATGCTTGGAATTTAAACCAATTTTATATAATACTACTCCCTCCATCGTAATCGAATCTGCACACTTTCCTTATTTGTCTGTCCCGAGCAAATCTTCAAACTTTCCATTTTAAGTAATATTCAACATTCTAAAGACATTATTGCCCTCATAAACTTAAAATTTTACCAAGTTCACCCATTTCCACAAACCCTAATCAACACTATATTTTTGCTCATTCAAAATCCACTTGTGTTCTCCGCCACCACCACTCCCTGCATTTCCGCCGCCACCAATCACCCTGCATTTCCGCCACCACCACTCACCTCCCTTTCCCCTCCGCCTACTCCCCTCCCCTACTTTCATCTCTACTACCACTCCACCTAGCTTCCCCTATCTATGATCATCGTCCCACACCCCAATCTACACTGCTATATTCTCTCTCCATAATCCTAGCTACCCACATCTGTGTCGGAACCCTAGTTTACCCCATCTGAACCGGAGAGAGAAAAGATGGCGGAGCGAGGTGATGAGGAGAAGAGGCAGAGGAGGAGAGGTGACGCGGGGGAGAGGAAAGGCAACGCGATGAAGAGAGGCGATGTGGCGGAGGGAGGTGAGGCGGAGGGAGGTGAGGCGGCGGAGGAGGAGAGGCGACGCGGAAGAATGAGCCAACGCAGAGGAGAAGTGAGGCTGGGGAAGAGATGTGAGATGGAGGTGAGGCGGGGAGAGGAGGAGGAGGCGGCAGATTTGGGAGAAAGAAGACCACATGGTGAAGGAAGAAGGTCAGGGGTAATTTGGACTTTTCATACATCAAAAAATTAAAATACTCATCTTCTCTCTGCAGAATCCGCTTGGACGGGGGGAGTATATGCTTTTATATTTAGACCAATAAATAGTCGTCACTAAAGCTCACCACTTAGTGACGATTTTCATACTTTTAGTGACGACGATTGTCATTATTAAGATTTGTGACGATAAAAGGTTGGACAATAAGTAGTATCTTATTGATAAATTAATTGTAAAGTAGTAAAATGATCCTTTGACAACGAACCTTCACCCGACGGCTCTTTAACAACTCAATTTCTGTCACGAAAAATCTTTCGTGACAAAATTTGACTTTTCAATAACAAAATTATATCATCACTAAAGCTTATTTTTGTTGTAGTGATTTATCGAGTCAACATTAAGTAATAATAATACATATAACGTTATTATTATATAATTTGGATGGGTCATTTTTGTTTCAATTGGTATTAAGTGTTATTTACACTGGTCGTGTAAATTTGCAGGAAACCGTATTTAATGTGCAAGAGGGTAGTTGAAAAATATAATCCCTCGGGTCATTTTATATTGTACTCTAGTAAGATGACACAATCTTTTTGAAAAATTAGATTTAGTGGTGGAGAAAAATTAGAATTCATGGTGGAGAAAAAGTAGAATTAGTGGTGAAAAGGTAAGTTGAATGGATGAAATTAATTTAGTATTTTCCATGAAGGGAAAGTGTCAATTAAAAAATATTATCCATAAATGGTAAGTGTGCCGATATTAGTGTGGGGACTGGTGTGGTAACCATCCATAAATGGAAGTGTGCCGATATTAAAAAATACCACCCATAAATGGTAAGTGTGCCGATATTAAAAAATATCATCCATGAATGGTAAGGATGCCGATATTAAAAAATACCACCCATAAATGGTAACCGCGCACTAGTGTGGGAGGCATCATTAACCTTGCACTTGAAAAGTGACTTCTCTAACTCCGCCTTTAATCAAAATTGATTAAAAGTGGTTCAAAAACCGTCTTTAATTTGGGTTTGAAATAGGTTTTTCTCAAGAACAAATAAATCGGGATGAATGATACTGAAAAGTTTAAGTATTTGTTGCTCTGTTTTTTCTCTATTGTTCCACCATCATCTGTTTCTTCTATTCTTTGCTTCAAGGCTGCCAGAATCCTGAGATTTTCGACAACGTTTTTTGAGAAAACAAACCCTCGACCTTCTCCAACGGAGCCTACTGTCACGGAAAGCTAGATCTAGAGGGGTATAAATCAGCGACGGCAGTGCGACGGAGGAGAGAATCACAGCGGTGGAGCATCGAGGCTGAGAAGTATCACGTTATAGGAGAGCATCGCAGCATCAGAGGAGCATTGCGGTCGCGGAGGTCAATAGTAGCTGTGGGAGAGCAGCGTGATGGTGGAGGCGCTGATGGTGGAGGAGGTCGATGATGGAAGCTGAAAGAGTGGGGGTTGGAGGGAGGCGGAGAACGAGGGTGGAGGCGCTAAGAAAACCTATGGGGGGAAGTGGAGATAGAAAAGGAGGAGGTGATGGAGTCTTGGAAAAAAACTAAAGGGGAGATAGAAAACCCAAATCGATTAAAGTCGGTTCCATAATAGAACACCTTTAATCAATTTTCATTAAAGTCACAATCTTTTTAATTGACTTAGAACCGTCTTTAAAATGAAAGTGTGACTTGGGACACTACTACAAATAAGAGCTATTGTAACACTTTTGTTGCAACACTTATTAAAATGTTACAATAACTTATGAAGTGTTACATGAATTTTTAAAAAGTGTTACATAAATTTTGAAAAGTGATATCTAAATTTTGAAAATTTTACATTAGATTTAATGCAAATCACCTAAGGTAACACTTGTAAAAATGTTACAATAGGTTCAATTTAGTATTATTAGCACCTAAAGCAACATTTTCAAAGTGTTACATTAGCATTGGTTTGTAGTAATGGGAGGGTGGTTCCGAACTCGGAAGCTAATTCAGATCTTAATTTAAGGCTGTTCCTCAAAAAATCAAAGGAATCTCCTTTAATTGCTACCTTCATAGAGGATTTTCCACTAGTGGTGGTATCTTTCGGGTAGTTTAGTGGAAATGATATTCTAACATGTAAATACCAGCTTCAACTAGTAACTTTCCCGTCCCAGTTCTAATTGCACAGAATCTTTTTCACGGTCTCCAATACACATGTTTGACTGTAAGTATATATAACTACGTTTAATAGCAACACATAAAAGGTTGATATTTAAGAACATCATATTACGATAATTTAACGGTATCTCATACAATAATATTAGACTAAATTGTTTATTTGGGCCCCAACATATATTTTAATACCATCTTTTGGTCCCCACGTCTAATACTACCCCTATTTGGTCCTTAACATTTTGAAAATAATTTGTTTGGGCCCCAAGGTGGTTTTCAAGGTGGTTTTGGGTAAAATAAATTGTTTATTTGAGCCCCAACATATATTTGAATACCATCTTTTGGTCCCCAAAACCACCTTATAAACCACATTGGGGCCCAAACAAATTATTTTCAAAATGTTAAGGGTCGAATAGGGGCAGTATTGAGTGGGGGACCAAAAGATGGTATTCAAATATATTTTGGGGCCCAAATAAACAATTTAGTCATAATATTATTGCACATATTATTTAATAATATGAGCAACCACTTGCTCAATAGGTGAAGAGTATTCAAATTTACAGAAAAATTTTAACAAGCTTAACTGGAAAAAAAATATGTACAGTTTCACAGGGAGTAAAATAAAACGTTTATTCTAATCTAACATCAATGGGTAATAAAAAAATTCTTCTTTCACTTTCCATTTTCAAATCAACCTACCATAAGCTGCTACCTAGTACTCAGCCACCTTTGTACATGACAAACTAAATCAATTGGTCAAACCGTAGCCTTATGCACAACCACTTCTCCGGCAACCAACCAACCAACCTCTAATTCCAAATGAATAATACCGCGTCAGAGACAATCGACGCCGGTCCCGGTGGCGAAACCTCGGCCGGACTATACCGTTACAGCATCGGAGTTTGTTTCGGCGTCGTTATATTCCTCATACTCCTCACCTACGCCTATTACATTTACCGGAAACACCACCAGGCCCTCACTGATAACCACCACCATCTCCGCCGTAGGTCCGCAGCCGCCACGGATGATGACGATGATCCAGCGAGCAGTAATCGAGAAGGGATTACCGAAACCGCCCTCCGGAAATACCCAAAACTGCCGTATTCTCAGGCCAAGAAACATGAAGCTGGCCGGACGGCTACGGCAGCGACAGGGTGCTCGATCTGCTTGCAGGAGTACAAGGATTCCGACATGCTAAGGTTGTTGCCGGAATGCGGACACTTTTTTCACCTCAAGTGTGTTGACCCATGGTTGAAGCTTCATCCCACTTGTCCAATTTGCAGAAATTCACCATTTTTGTCCTCCTTGGAAAGTCAATGTCCTCGAGATTCCTCCCATGTCCGCCACATAGACATAGAAAGCGCAACTCCTGAATAGGTACAGTATGCATTAATTACTAAATGTAATGTGCTTCGAGCTCGAATAACGGTGTGCGGGGATAGGTTTGAAAGCAAAAGGCGATATCTCATCGCCTTAATCTCCTATCATCTTGGCACCACATGATAGTGCAGGGGTAAATCACGAAATTTCAAGAGAGAATTATCTGATAGTTCATATAATATGAGGAAATTTTCATATGTAACTCTTATATTTCAGATATGTAATATTTTTAGTAATTTCTCATAGTTTTAGTGGTTTAGGGTGTTGTACGGTGATAACTACTCATATGTTGTGTGTTTGGTTCATAAGCTTCTGAATCCGATTTTGGTTTATTTATGTGTGTTGCATTTGCCTTTTTTCTTCTTTTTCACTAAGAACCGTCTCAGGGCAATCTGTCGAGAGAGAAAATCTCTCTACATATTTGACCTATGTAAAAAGACCATTATACCCCTTCAACCTACAATCTTCTTCCTCTCTCCAATCTCCCTCCTCCGTGTTCCCGCCTCCCGCCTCTTATCCTTCCGCCTCCCGTCATCCCGCCTCTCGTACTCCAATCCTCTCACCTATTGTCCTCCAAATCTAAACCTCCTATGTCTCTGTCCTCCCGCCTACTGCTTCCCGTCCCCCAACCTACGATCGGTGGTTGCGTCAATGGTTGGTCACGTCGGTGGCGTCAATGGTGAGGCGGAGGCGAGGGGTGGCGCTAGTAGAGGAGGCGAAGGGTGGCGGAGGCGGAGGCGGAGGTAGAGGGATGGGCGGTGGTTTGTGGCGGAGAAAAATGAGAGAGGAGAGAAGAGGGTTTGTGGCGGAAGCGGGGGTGGAGGGAGAGGCGGTGGCATGGCAGAGGAGATAGAGGGAGAGGCAATGGTTTGTGGCGGAGCAAAATGAGAGAGGAGAGGAGAGGAGAGGGTTAGGGTTTGTGGTGGAATGGAGTGGGGTTATGTAAATTTTTAAATCTCTAAGGGTAAACATTTCTTTTATAATGTTAAAGTTTACTTAATGAGAAAGGTGTGCAGATTTGCTTGAAACAGTCAAAAAAAGAAAAGTGTGCTGATTTTTCAAGGTTGAATTTTAGTTTATTGGTGTTCCCAGGGGCGGATCTAGAAATTTTAATTTGGCGGGTCAAAATTTAATTTCGTGGCTCTATCTACAAAGGTAGTGTTGGAATTTTGGTAAATTTTAAAATTAATGGAAATACGTTTGATAGTCTAAAATCAAAACTATACTACTATACTGATCGAAAATCATATATTAATTAATTTAATTTTTTGTTTGTTTTAGAAAAATTTGTAGCTCCGC
>JAULKM010065785.1:0-12139 GCA_032355605.1 Rubia tinctorum | reverse complement strand
TGTGTCGTTGCTGATGAGAAAGACATTTATGGCTTGAAATATCACACCGTCGAGAATCAAATTGAGCCATATCACCAAAGCAAATAAAAAATTAGGTAGAGGAGAAAAATCTGCCAAAAAACTGTCAGGCGAGTGGACTTCATGTGCGAGGAAATGCTGGAGCGCGTGTGGTTCACGCGGTGGAAGAGCTAACGTGCGGAGCAGGAGATACGCGCGTGTATTCCACGCGCTGGGAGAGCTGACGCGCGGGGAAGGAGATACGCACGTGTATACCACGCTCGAATGCTGAAATGCGCGGGTCTAACTGTTGGGCGCGTGGATCTCACGCGCCTGAAATTGCTGAACTGGGACTGCTGAGCCACGCCGATCTGATGGTAACCTTTGATGCCGGAGAAGAGTCTGAGACGACGACACTGCGAGACTGAGACGGCGACGGAGCTTGGGACCAAAGAAGACACTACTGCTGGATTGAGAATGTTGAACTTTGTTGGCGGAGAATTCGATTTCTGAACACACCAATTGCTCGGAGATACACCGCTGAAGGGCCAAAAACACCGATGGGTGAGATATTTGACGTCGGTGATGACTCGGGAAGCCGGAGAAGAAAGCCGATGGGAGGGAGGAGCAGACTAGAGTCGCCGAAATGCCAAAAAAATTCTCCGGAAAAGAATGTAACTGGCTGAAATCTGTCCGGAAGTTTTACCGAAAACCGGTGGAGGGAGGGGGAGGGAGGGAGGCGGAAAAATAAAATAAAATTTAGGGTTTGGAATTTAGGATCCGAACTTGCTCTGATACCATGAAAGAATGATTTATAGTAATGGTTATGATATTACTGAATGGAATAAATAGAGTACAAAAGGTAGACTAGGTCTAGTAGAACTATAATCTAGTCATGAACCTAATCCACAATCAAATCAAATCTAATCAACATTTTGACTTATTCTAACACATATTACATTTGAAGCACTTATAAACGATGGTTGAAGCACTAATGAGTTACAATTCACACATATTACATTTGAAGCACTTATAAGAAATGATTGAAGCACTTACGAGTTATACTCTAAGTATCAATTTTTTATACATATTACATTTGAAGCACTTATAAGCAATGACTGAAGCACTCACGAGTTATACTCTAAGCACCAAGTTGTTTTCGCAGTACATGTAAGTTATAAGAGAAACACCTATTAGTTAAATCTGAATCACTTATAAATAATGATTGAAGCTCCTACGAGGATAGTATAAGCACCTACGAGGATACTATAACCATCAAGTTATTTTCGTAGCACACGTAGATTATAAAAGAAGCCCCACTAGCTGCATTTGAAGCATTTAGAAGCAACGGTTGAAACATCTACGAGTTGTACTATAAACACCAATTTTTGTTCATAACACACAAGTGATAATATAAGCACCTACAACTTACATTTGAACCACTTACAAGCGTTGATTGAAACATCTAAACATTGTACTCTAAGTACCAAATTATTTTTACAGCACACAAGTTATAAAAGAAACATTACATTTGAATCGCTTGCAAGTAACAATTGAAGCACCTATAAATTATACTCTAAGCACCAATTTATTTTCGTAGCACACGTAGGTTATAAAAGAAACATCTGCTAGTTAAATTGAGAAAAAAAGGAAAACTATAATTGATCAAATATTACCATAAAAATAATTTATTTTTTTATCAACATAAAACAACTTGAAAATTATCAGTTTGCCTAAAAGAAGATTCGTACTTGTTAGTCTGATTCACAGATTTTTTAATGGGCGCTAGAAGCTGAGGGTAATGTACTTATAAGTCACGTGAATGGAGTTTGCAAATGGTCAAGTAGAAACCAAGTCACGATGAAGAGAGAATTATTAGATTGAAAAATAATAATAGAGATGATAGAATGTGAAATCCAAGTATGCGTGGTGCACATTTTAAATTATCATTAAAAGAACGACGCTTGCTTTTACCCATCTCACAAGAAGAACACAAATGAGATTAAGGCAGCAAACGAGTAAATGACAAACTGCTAATTCTACTCAAAGTATGAAATAACAAAAAAAAGGAACATGTCCTAAGCGACTATGCCATAACTCAAATGACGCATTGGCTTTATTTGAATTGACAAAAGAAACTAAAGCAGCACCACCATAATCTAAAATGTAAAGACCTCCCTCAGTGTGTCCTCGGCCTATGAGCTCATTGCTAACCTTGTTCTGAATAATGAAAGAAGTGTCATAAAAACAAACAACATTCGTATCCCTGGTTAACTTGACAATAGATAATAAATTCTTAGTGATTTGAGGAACAACCAAGACATCAGATAAAGTGAGTGAATAAGAAATTTGGGAATTGCCAGTGTGGGAAATATGCAAAGAAGAACAATTGCCAAAATAAACACGACGATTACCGTTATAAAGAGCGATGCTATCCAAGTTCTAAGGTGAAACTTTCATGTGATTTGTAGCACTAGAGTCCATGTACCAATCAGGGGTGCATGATAATACTGTGGCTGAGCTGTGTCTGCGGTGTTTGCAACATCATCGTGAGAAACATGAGAATGCTTATAGCAGTATTCAACAAGATGACCGGGACGATGACACCATTGGCAAACGTAGGTGCCACGGCCACAGCCACCCTGCAGAGGAGTGCCACCACCGGCCGGCGACAGATTTAGTCTGCTACCTCTTCCACATCCGCAGCCTCGGATGCCCCTCCCTCGACCATAACCATAGCCTCCCCTGCCGCGGTTGGGCTGTTCGGACACCTGTGGATTAGCAGTAAAAGAAGCAGACACTGGTCTAGAAGTAGAAAACGAGCGAGATTTGAGAGAAAACTCTAATGCCCCAACATCAGCCATAGTAGTATACAAAGGTGGTAAAGGGTCCTTAATCATTTGGACTGATGAAAATTGGGTAAATTTATCCCTCAAGACACGACAATACAGTACAACAATATCTTCATCATTATGATTATGACCCAGAACATGCAATTCATCATGAATGTCCATAAAACGAGAGTAATGATCCTGAACAGACTGATAATCTTGATGAGTGCCATACAAATGATCACAGAGATTAAGGCGACGAGCACGAGAATAGTTATGATATTTAGTGGCTAAAACCTCGTATACCTGAGAAGCAGTGACCATACCATCAACCACTGACATTGCATATGAAGTAAGGATGAAAAAAGGACACTTGGACTAGCTGATCTGATTGAATCCAAGCATCACGAGCAACGAAAACTTCAGAAACCTTGTCATCGGGTTCCTTAGAAGTAAAACTTGCAGGAGGATCGGGACAGGTAGTATATCCATCAACAAAACCAATCAATTTAATAGTATGTAAAACCGAAGTAATCTGAATACGCCAGTGAGTGTAGTTGGAACCATCAAGGTTAATGGTGATGCAATTGATCAATTATGAAGAATAATCGACGTCATCAGGAACAATCAAGAACATATTCAAACACAAAAGAAAAATCAAATCGCACCAAACACACAACAAGGTTTTGAATGACAATGGACGAATGATCTAAATTTTGTGTGTGGAATTTGGAGCAACAACGGATAGCACAAAAACATCGGCGGATGCGGCCGGTGGATTGGCGGCGCGTGCGTATGACGCTGCAGTGCGTGAGAGGAAGACCGGCGGCGCGTGGAGGCGGGTCCAAGGAGATCCGATTGGTGATCGACGACAGCTGGGTTGCGGCGGCGATCGGCTGGAGACGGCGGATGGGCACGATCGAGATCAGAATTTGGAGGAAAAAAGTTTGTAATTTTCGGGAAAAGCCAGCGAATATTTAGAGAGACTTGACTGATAACATAATAGAATGTAAAATGCACAAATAATTGTGGTTGCGTGTATTGATATATAGTGAGTACAAAGGGTATACAAGACCCAAACAAATATGGAACATGATTTATACAAAACCGATCAGAAATGATATTTCTTTTTTATCGTGATTCTAAATCAATTATATCTCTATTAAGAGGAATGCGTATGTGAATAATGGAAGCGAAAGAAAGAGAGGATTAATTATAATAAATCTGATTCGTTAGATGGAATATGACCAACAGTAAGGATTGATTCTAACATAAGTGAGTGTTCTCACATAAAATAGGTGTTCTCACATGATTCTAATTCTCTCTTTATATCCAATTAAGTTTTAAAAAATAAAATAAAACTTAATGTCAATGAGTCATTTTGCCACCCTTCACGAGGCCATCGAATAACATATGCAGGAGCGACCCTGTATATAAGCCTTTGAAGAATTGGGACTTCAAATTATTTACAATAGCCAAATTTAATATTTCGAATTTTGTAAACAAGGAAAATAAATCAAGTAAACATTACTATAATGTTAGTTTATTTATATTTATTTGATTCAAGTTGCTATGTCGAGAGTTTAACATGTACATTTACCTTTTTACGTAGTGTAGTTCAGAGCAAGTCTAACAGATTCTCTATAATAGAGATTTTCATTGTTTTTATAGTATTTAATAGAATATTAAATGAATTAGAATCAGGTTAAGAATGGAATACCCTTTCTGATTGGTTTTGTATGTATTCCTTTTATAGAATCTGTTGGACTTGCTCTTAGGCTCTGCCCAGTTGGAATTAATTTTATCACATTTCAACATCAATAAATTAAATTCAACACCAAGAAACGGAATTCAACACTAATAAACTAATTTCATCACCTATAAACTCAACACCGAAACAGAATTCAACACTAATATTCTGCATCAATAAACTAAATTCAGAAATAATATTTATTTGGGTATTCGATGGTCATTGGTTTAGTAATGAGTCTAAAAGTAGAAAATGTTATGATAATGCCAAAAAATTTCATGGTCCTGGCCTGGAGCAGTTTGTTCTTGGACTGATGAGACTGTTGGAGCAGCTCTGGTAGGGCCTCTGTGCGGACCTCATTCCGGCATGATTCCGGTGTAAATGGGTACCTGTAAAAGGACACCGGTAACTCAGGGCGGGCGGTGTTTGACCGCACTCGCTCTGGTGCCTAAGTCAAGTCGGAGAAGTGGGTGTAGAGAAGATGGAGCTACATTATTGTGGAGGCAGTGAAAAACCTACCTCCGCAGATGACTTTTCTTCCCTTTTATAGTTGTAGGGTTATGATTTTTTAGGTTAGATACTGGGCCTTTGGGCCTGATTGAATAGAGACATAGGTTTTCCAGCTCATACTTTATCAAGTCCCCCTTAGCCCGATGTCGCGTTGCTGAACTGTGCGGGGCATTTTGGATAACATGTGTCTAAATGTGATTGCTGATGTATGTCACTATTCGTCAAGCTAGAATTCTGCATCTTGATTTTCTCCTCCAAGGTCACGCTTTGATGCCCATGTTGGTGTCATCCCAGTAACGTTGGCTTGGGCTCTGTGTCCAAGCCTTCTAAATCATGACCGAAATCTTTCGTTTGGGCCTCATTAATCTTTGACAAAATTATACGTTGCTTCCTGCTGAGTCAACTTGGACTTTACATTGCAGCTTCATGAAATTCTTCCAGGGTCGGACTTTGCGATCCTCTTGGCATTGACCTGGGCTCTGCACCCGAGACTGCTGAATCATGACCGAACTCTTTTGTTTTGGCCTCATTAATATTTGACATAATTATACGTTGCCTCATGCTGAGTCAACTTAGACTTCGCATCGCAGCTTCGTAAAATTTCACCTGGGTCGCACTTTACGACCCTCTTGGCGTTGGCATAGGCTCTGTGCCCGTGCCTTCTGAATCATGACCGAACTCTTTCGTTTCATCCTCATTAATCTTTGACAGAATTATACGTTTCTTCCTGGTGATTCAACTTGGATTTTGCATTGCAGCTTCGTAAAATTCTGCCTGGGTCGCACTTTGCGAACCTCTTGGTATTGACCTGGGCACTGCACCCGGGCCTTTTGAATCATGAACAAACTCCTTCGTTTCGACCTCATTAATCTTTGACAGAATTATACATTGCTTCATGCTGAGTCAACTTGGACTTTGTATTGTAGCTTCGTAAAATGCTGCCTGAGTCGCACTTTGCGACCCTCTTGGCATTGACCTAGGCTCTGCGCCCAGTCTTCCGAATCATGACCTAACTCTTTCATTTTGACCTCATTAATATTTTACAGAATTATACGTTTCTTCCTGCTGAGTCAACTTGGTCTTTGCATCGCAGCTTCGTAAAATTCTGTCCAGGTCGCACTTTGCGACCCTCTTGGCATTGGCCTAAGCTCTGCGCCTGGGCCTTATGAATCATGACCGAACTCTTTCATTTGGCCTCATTAATCTTTGAATGAATTATACGTTTCTACCTTCTGAGTCAACTTGGACTTGGCATGACAACTTTGTAAAATTCTGTCTAGGTCGCACTTTGTGACCATCTTGGCATTGGCCTGGGCTTGCACCCATGCCTTCTAAATCATGACCGAACTCTTTTGTTTTGACCTCATTAATCTATGAAAGAATTATACGTTGCTGCCTACTGAGTCATCCTGGACTTTGCACCTCAGCTTCGTAAAATTATGTCTGGGTCGCACTTTACAACTCTAATATCGTTGGCCTGGGCTTTGTGTCCGGGCCTTTTAAATCATGACCAAACTCTTTAGTTTAGGCCTCATTAGTCTTTGAAAGAATTATACATTGCTACAGGCTGAGTCATCTTGGACTTTGCACAATAGCTTCGTAAAATTATGTTCGGGTCGCCCTTTGCGACCATTCTAAATCATGACCGAACTCTTTCGTTTTTGCCTCATTAATATTTGACATAATTATACGTTGCTACCTACTGAGTCATCCTGGACTTTGCACTGCAACTTTGTAAAATTATGTCTAGGTCACACTTTGCGACCCTAATATCGTTGGCCTGGGCTCTGTGCCCTGGCCTTCTAAATTATTATCGAACTCTTTTGTTTCGGCCTCATTAATTTTTGACAGAATTATATGTTGCTGCCTGCTGAGTCAACCTGGACTTTGCATCGCAGCTTCGTAAAATTTTGTCCGGGTCGTTTATTGCGACCCTAATATCATTGGCTTGGGCTCTACGTCCAGGCCTTCTAAATCATGACCGACCTATTTCGTTTGGGCCTCATTAATCTTTGACAGAATTATATGTTGCTTCCTGCTGAGTTAACTTGGACTTTGCATCACAGCTTCGTAAAATTCTGCCTAGGTCGCACTTTGCGACCCTTTAGGCATTAACCTGGGTTCCGCGCCCGGGGCATTTAAGGTTGAGCTTCCTTTGCCTGCATCAACCTATCGACCATGTTATGATGCATCCATTTACACAGAAAGAGCATGCAATTATAATTTGATATTTGCATGAATTCCTCTTTTGGGCGACTAAAAGTAATGCCTTTATTATTATTATTATTTTCATGATGGCAGTTTGCACATGTATTATGCAAGTGAACAATTACGTGTTTCTGGCCTTGGTAGTTGATAATGAAACCTACTTTTTCAGTTAGCTGGGTCACCGTGTGCTTATGCTTTGCACTCTACCCATGTGCTTGAGCAGCAACATCGGGATCCGGACTACAGCTTGCTGGTTATAGTAAGCCAGGGATGCTTATTTTGGTCTGACGATCTGGCCTGCAGCCTTCTGGCTGTCGTAAGCCATTGCCTTTTATTTTAGCCACACAATTTGGCCCGCAGCCTGCTGGTTGTCATAAGCCCATGGCTTCTTATTTTGGCCTGACGATCCGACCTGGTGATCTGACTGGCTGTCGTAAGCCAAGGATGCTTATTTCGGCCTGGCGATATAGCCTGCAATTCCCTGGCTAACTTAACCCAGAGTTTACAACTTTTTCCTGGTTCGTTACTTTACGGATATGGTTGTGGCCAAAGTTTTTTACTTTGCTTATTGAGGACCCGGCCTGCAGTTGTGCTGGCTGTTGGGGCTTGCATTGAAACTTTAGCCTGGGCCAGGCTCTTCGCTGGTGCTGGTTGTAGCCGGAGATTCATTTTTCTTAGCCCCTTTGAGATCCGACCCGCACTTTGCGCTTGCTGCTAGGGCTAGCACAACAACTTTAGCCTGGATCAGGCCTTTCTCCGGCGCTGGCTACAGGCAGAGATTTATTTTCCTTGGCCCCTTTGAGATTCAGCCTGCACTTTATGCTGGCTGTTTGTGCCAGCGCGAAAACTTTAGCCTCAATAGGGTCTTTCTACGACGCTGGGTGCGACCGGATATTCATTTTCCTTAGCCCTTTTGAGATTCAGCCTGCACTTTGAGCTGGCTGTTTGCGCCAACGCAGAAAATTTAGCCTGAATCGAGCCTTTCTCCGGTGCTGGTTGAGGCCGAATTGGTTCTTTCTCAGGTGCTGGTCCGGAGATTCATTTTTCTTTTCCCTGTTGAAGATCCGGCATGTACTTGCGCTGGTTCTTTGATTCAGTGCGACAACTTTAGCCTGGATCAAGATTTTTTCCTGTGCTGGTCCGTGGCCAGATATTTATTTTCCTTTGCCCTGTTGAAGATCCGGCCTGCACTTGCGCTGGTTCTTTGGGCCAGTGCGACAACTTTAGCTTGGATCGGGCTTTTCTACGGCGCTGGTCTGTGGCCAGAGATTCATTTTACTTTGCCCTGTTGAAGATCCGGCCTGCACTAGCGCTGGCTCTTTGGGCCAATGCGGCAACTTTGGCTTGGATCGGGCTTTTCTCCGGCGCTGGCCTGTGGTCAGAGATTCATTTTACTTTGCCTGTTTGTCCTATTACATGAACAAGGTCAACATGTGTTAGTTTAGAAGACAACATAATACCTCAAATATTTTCCATAATTATAGAATGCATTGAATGAATGACAACGACATATAAATATACATTAACTCTTGTATATACATCTTGGGTGTGGGGGGATAAGTAATATTTAAAGCAATACCATTCCTTCAATTTCACAGTTTCCATTTAAAGCAATATTGTTCCCTCAATGTCATGGCTCTGCTTGAACGAGGTGAGGGGTGGCTGTTACTTTGTCTAAACACACTTCGGGTTGACCATTTCCCTCTGCATAATAGGCTGATGGGTGATGACTGCCCTATTTGAGCTGGCTAAACACTGAGCTTTCTTTCCCGTAGTGTATCATGTCATGACCCTGCCTTTTCTCTGGCGATGACCCGTCAAAGCCTTACCCTGTTTATGCAGGCTGAGGGGTGATCCTTGCCCTGCCTGGACAGGCTTAGATTTGATCAACGTCCTGTCTTACAGGGTAGTGGGCTGGCTGATGGCTAAGCTTTCTTTTGTCTAGGCATGCCAAGCTTTATACTCTCCTTTCATGCGACTAAGGGTATATTTCTTGTTATTTTACAGTCAGACCTGTACAACTAAGCACTTCATGCTAATGTGTCCCAATTTAAACAGACAACGCTAGCATGTATCAGTCCAAAAGATGGCATAATGTATCAACTCTTTGTTTTCAGTCTTTTCTTTAAACAACCACTATAAGATTCAACTTTAATAAACATACTATCAAGTATAAGTTTAAATGATAAAGGCATGTAACATATAATTGGCACTTGCATGAATACCCTTTTCCTTTAATTACTTATGCATAGTGTCTGTAGTATTGGATTTCGACATGATGATCACATATGCAATTTCGCGAATTATTTGATTACTGGCATACACTAATAACATGTAGTAGTATTAGGAAAATAATTATTTTCATGGAGCTATGTGATTTTGTTCGAAATCTACTTACGCATGCTTCTACAGAGAGATACGCTGATGTTATTATTTAAGTGAACATGTACTTCTAACCTTTCTAGTTGGTGCCAGTATTGCCCTGTGGATGCTGCACCGCAGTTTGCCGGACTCCGCCATGTGGGCTGCTGGCATGCCTTACTTTGGTTGTGCTCGGCACTTTGGCTCTGGGCTAAACTGAACCTTGCTGCTTCACCGGATATAACCTCTTGGTGCCTTATGAAGATGGTAAAGTAATGAATATTATTACTCCTCTTCCTCCCTTTATTTCCTAATGAAATAGGTGTTCCTCTCTTTCTTTTTCCTTTTTTTTCTTTCCTCTGCTATCTTCTTTTCGATCTGCTTCCTACTTTTTTTTTCCTTTTCCTTTTACTTTCTCTCATTTCTTTTCTTCCACTCAGCGTGTATCTTGCTTTCCTTTTTCTGACTTGCTTTTCTTCCTCTCGGTGTGTTTCTTGCTTTTTCTTTCTGACTTGCTTTTCCTTTTTCTCCTTGCCCCAGCTTGTTTCTTCTTGTGTGGGTTTCTCCGCCGATGGTGTCACAACGTCACTCTTGCCAGGAAATAGCCTTCTCACCAGTGGTCTCATGTTTGGAAGGTAAGCATTATCGTCCTCGCTAGATCTACATCTTGATTGGTTCGTTGCTTGCTGGGAAAGGTGGCTTGCGCCGGTGACTGCTCGTCTGTCGATTTCAATGGACATCTACCTTCTTTTGCCAGAAAAGAAGGCGAGAGCCTCATCCTCTAATGTAGGTGATGGCTGAAGGTGAAAAATAATGGCCAGGGGGATGGTCTCGTCGCATCCGTTGGTGGCGAGATCATTGGCTCGCCGGGCGGAGGCGTTGGACCAGGGGAACGCTGAACCGTCAACTCAGAAGACTTCTCTTGAACGGGCTCGACACAATTATCGGTGAGAAAGCTGAGTTCGCTGAGCAGAATCAGCGGGTCAAATCGGCGGACTCAGTGAACACGACGAGTGGACTCGGCAGACTCGGAGAGTTGACTGTTCTGCTCGCAGCCGACCTTTTATGCTTACCTTTTTCCCTTTCAAGAAATAGATGAAAATTTAGATCTAGAGAGTGGGCACCTTCTTCCCTTTCTTAGAAAATGAACGCAAAAAAATGTATGAACAATAGATTTGCTTAGCTCTGTGCAGATGCGTTTGACCTGGCTGGTGCGCAGGGGTTTGCTCTTGCATAGCTGTAGGAGTTGCATAAGGGTCTTGGTGTCGTTCCCCACAGACGGCGCCAATGATAATGCCAAAATTTGTCATGGACCTGGCCTGAAGCAGTTTTGCCTTGGACTGTTGAAGCTGTCGGAGCAGTTCTGGTAGTGCCTCTGTGCGGGCCTCGTTCCGGCATGATTTCGGTGTAAATGGGTACCTGTAAAAGAACACCGGTTACTCAGGGAGGGGTGGTGTTTAACTGCACCCTCTCCAATGTCTAAGTCAGGTCGGAGAAGCGGGTGTAAAGAAGATGGAGCTACAGTATTATGGAGGTTGTAAAAAATTCTACCTCTATTGATGGCTTTTATTCCCCTTCTATAATTGCAGGGTTATGTCCTTATTAGGTTAGATACTGGGCCTTTGTTCCTGATTGAATAGAGACATGGGGCTTCCAGCCCATACTTTATTAGGAGTCATTCTTTTTATTTTTTGAAAAAATAAACTACCAATAAATTCAATTCGGAATCAATAAATTCAATTCAGCAACAATAAACAAAATTTAGCACCAATAAACTAAAATCAACACTAATAAATTAAATTCATCACCAAATAAGCTCAACTGGACAAGACCTTAATACTGAAAGTGAACAAATTTTAAACCATTTAGGATATGTACACAAATATAACCCTATATACTTGAGTAAGTGCCAATATAATGCTCAGATAATTTAAGCTACAAAAACAACCCTAACTAAAGTGCTAATTTAATCTTCTGGAATATATTCCGTCATTGACTTGCCATATCCGACCATTGACCGACCAAAAATGACCAAAATTCCCTTTGGGCCAAATTAAAAATTTTCCTGCCCCATGAATTGAAAATTCTTTCCCTAGTTTACCTATTTTCTTCTTCTTCGTTAAACCCCTCTCTTACCCCAACCACTGATCGCCACCTTCGACCACCACAACCACCACTTCCGACCACCACAACCCGCATCCACCGCCTCCCCCACCACAAACCACCACCGCCCCAGCCACTGGCAAGCCACCGCCACTTCCACACACCCGCCACCACCACCCAACTCTCCCGCCAACAACAAACCACCACTGCCCAACCACCCCCACTTCCTCGCCACAAACCTCCACTGACATCCACCATGACCCCGCCACCCCCACTTCCCCCACAACTCACCACCACCACCCAGCTATCCCGTCACAAACTACCACCACCTAGCCCCGCCGGAGAACCAGACCCAAAACCCACAACTCCCAAAACAGCC
>JAULKM010065775.1:0-12139 GCA_032355605.1 Rubia tinctorum | reverse complement strand
GCAATCTTACACCAAAATGATAACAAAAGAGATGTAAAATGCTTCGTAAAACACATGCATTTGACGTCTCATCACCCAACATTGTTCCGAGCTAGGAACAATGTCTCCTATATATATATATATAACCAAATGGGATTCATTTCAACCCAAATTCTAAAACCTATAACAATTTTCTGAGTCGGAACCATAAAAACTTCACATCCTTGAAAAATTTTGTCCTTGTGAAGGTGAAGAAGATCAATTCAACATCAAATGCCGTATGAGGTTCATGTGGACAAAGGTTAAAATCTAACAGGGGTGGTCGAACCACAAACCTTGGCTATGATATGAGAAGTTTTGTATCTCTTGAGTGGGAAACTAGGTATGATTATTTAAGAGATAGTGGTAAGTTGATGGATTCTTATATCATAGAATTAAATATTAACCATAGCATAGGGTTAGCTGACCCCGTTAAATTTTTTTAAAGTCAACATGTCCTTATACTATTGACGATGAATGAACCCTCTTATTTTGATGAAACTTACCAATTTTATAGCAACTTTCATGAGGTCCCGGGAGGGGATGCTTACTGGACTAAGGTCAATGGGTTCAACATAGAGCTTAGCCCGTAAATTATAAACAAAATAATAAACTGTCCATATAAAGGACCGGATGATGTATATCCACAAAAAAATGTTGTTTTAGATGATGTTTTCCATAGGGGAGAGTGGCTACTTGATGATGAGTATCCTAGAATAGACCCTGTGGAATGTAGTGTGCGGTATTTTCATCGACAAGCACATGATCTTGGTAGGCTGAAATCTTTTAGTTTGGATGAACTTGTCCCCGATGATTGTATAGTCTATGAAATGATAGCTAGATCAATCATTCCTAAATAGGACTATATCACTGAACCTACTAATGCCACACTAATGATGTTCTACTATATAAAAGAGGGTCGTAAAATTAATACCGGGTCATAAATTTTAAACCATATGATGTCGGTTTGTACCTCAAAGAAGGTAATCAAGAGTCTTCCATATGTGAACTTGATTAACTTAATTTTGAGGAGCGTTGAGAGATTTGAATTTAGTGGCAAGGAAAAACCCTGCAAGTACTTCAACAAACAGTACTTTATGAAGAAGAAATGGGTTTTACTAGATCACAAGTGGCATCACAAGACATCGTCAGCGGTTGAGCCAAGCAAGAGGCGTAGAATAGCCAAGGTGATTTAAATACTTTACATTTTTGATACATTAACATATCTCAGTAATTATATTCTAATTGAAATAGTTTATCCTTTTGTTTTTTAAAGGAGTTTGGCCCTAAATTTGTGAAGGGCATAAAGAAGGCATACAAATGGGTTTGCAATGAGGTGTTCCAATTGAGGGAGCGTTTATGGACCCTTGAGCAGAAACAAAGAGCTGATGACAGAGCATTGAAAGAATCTAGGAAGTCGTGCCTCAAGAGATGCTCTTCCGTGTAATGTCAATTTCAAATTAGGTTGTTGAATTTTATGATGTATTTGGAAGTTTCTATGTAATTTGGATGTTCAATTCCATGTTGAATTTCAGATGTTGAATTTCGTGTTTCATGTGGATTATGATTTGAATGTGTAATTGTGGATGTTGAATTTCATAACTGTTACGTTGTCATTCCTAGGTTGTTGAATTTCACAATTGTTATGAGTTTTTGGATGATCGCATTGCATTGAAACGAACTTTCAAATATGTTAGGATATATAGCAAAAGTAGAAAATGACCACTACATCCGAAGAGCTTCCAAACTCGAAAGTCGATCTTTGAGAATGGTCATCACCAAAATGTATGGAAAAACAACGCTAGAATTTTACCTTACAATGTTTCTTCTATTTCTTCGACTTCCTTTTTTGTGTCTTCCGCCACTTTGTCATCTTCCCTTGGTTGTCGACCCATATAACTTTATCGTGGTCCGTGCGACCCAAGAACTCACGCAAGCTTGCGTCATTCTCTTCTAGGGGAAAATATTCTTCATTCAATCCAATCACAGTGTTCGTATCAAAATCAATAAAATTCTTCTGTTCATATTCTCCTACAAAAACCCTTTTACTCTCAACCAAAATCTTACCAACCCAACTGAATCCGATCAACCAGTGTGAAACCTTAAATCTCACCATCTGAGGTATGCCTTATGACATCATCAGCCAGACAATCTCTCTCTGCTTGCCATCGGAGTAACTTTGTATCTTCTTTTGAAGCAAACAACTTCTTCAACCGTGGAATTATCGGAAGATACCATAACACCTTAGTGGGTGTATTCTTCTTTGAAACGACCCTCACTTCCGCACACACATCAATTTCACTCCGCTTCAACTTGTACCAAGAATGTTTCGAGTTTCTCATCATCCTCCCCCCTATGCAACATGCAATCATTTGGACATGCATGGATTTTTTTTGCAATTCCAAACCCGTAGGACAAAGAACTCTTTTCGCGGCATAAGATTTTTCTTGCATTCTGTTACCTCCAGGGAGAAATTCTCTTACCAATTCTCGAGTTTCAGTCATCCCTTTTCCAGTCCATCCAAATTTTTCCTTCAAATTCATGATTTTCAAGGTGGCATCAAAACTGAATGTTTTGATCCCATGTACAATAGGCTATTCTTGTCATTAAGCAAGGACTCAAGGACCTTGGGTTTACCATGGAATTCTTTGGAAACATCCTCCATTATCTCATCAAATCCATTATCAACATATAATTCAACCACCCCTACTTTATTCCAATATTTAAACCGCTGTCCATCAGTACCTCCCCTTGCCATATCCAACAAGTGTAACTTGTTTGGAAACCTCGAATCATAAGGTGTTCACGCAACTTCTTCTGCCCTAAAAATGCATTATTCCTACAATCCTTGAATGGGCATCGTTCACGCACGACACCATTTTTAGCCGCATGTTCAAAGCCACCACAATAAATGGTTCAACTAAATGAATGTAATCGGGTGAGTTCCTAAGGTTGCTCTCGTTAAGTCCTATTCTATCCATTTCCTACATGAAAATAACATACAAACCCATTCAATCATATATGCAACACAATTACGATGAAATAAATTTCTTAGCAAAACCCTAATTAAAGACATTGAAAAACTAAAATAAATATTAAAATCATTAGTAGGATTAGGTAATAAGATTTGTAGATGTAGAATTACCTTAGCCTTTTACTTCCAAAGAGTGCCCTAAAATTATGAACTCATTTCTTCTAATTGAAAATGAGATTAGACGGCTGCATTTAAACTTTGATGGCCATGCTAACACGAGGATGTTCCGAGTTTGAAACTACTCAAAAAATTCTGTTACGATCTCAGAAAATGTGTCGTTCTTTCAAATTATTGGGCACCATGGCTATCTCGATCTCAGAACAAGTATCAATCCAATGTTTCGAGCTCGGAACAATGACTATCAAAGACACTACAACACTACCATCTTTAATAATCAACCGATTAAAGGCAATTATTAGCAAAGGTGGTTTTTAACCACGTTTGTTAATCTTGGAACCATCTTTAAAAAATCTAGGCGACCGAATTACATCAGTTCCAAGTTTGAAGCCCTTGCCAGAAGGTAATTTTTTAAAAAAAATACCCGGAACCGCCTTCTAATGCTATTTTTAATGAGGCCTCCTCCACTAGTGTGGCACTTAAGAAGTGCTCCTTAAGTCCACTACCATTGTGGATTCTCTTAGGAGCTTAACGTATTAGTAGTGTGCTAGCTATTAACTATTTTTTAAAAAAATTTTGTTGCAATAGTGTTCTTACATTTGATGATTTAGATTTGATAAAAAAAAGTATCATTCTTGTTTATCTTCATGTGAGATTATGATTCCCCCAACTAGGGGAGTCGTGATGAGGCCACCGCTGATATGTTTAGTGCATATTCATGCCAATTGCAAGATGGTATGTCACTCTATGTACCATATTATTTTATGATCATTTTGGAGGCTTATTGTGTTGCTCTCGCTTAGATACATTCTCCGGGAGTAGCCATACTGACTGGTTAAACAATTTTATGTCGTGAAATTGCTATTGATTTCACCGTGTCATTGTTTAGTTCTTACTATAGGTTACATGAAATGGTTGTGGGTGATTCTATGGTATCTTTCAAGGCATTTATCGAAAAGGTTGAATTTTTAAGGATATCTCATGATGATTATGGAAGTTAGGAAGATAAATTCCTATATGTGAGATGTTTTCACCAAGGATAAATGCCCCTGTGGAATGAGAACTTTAACCTGAATAGAGGATTAAAGTGCAAAAAGCTAGATTTGTAGTCGCAAGGTTTTGTGTCTTAATAAAACTGATGTATCGTGATCAAGGTGCGAGCACATCTGTTGTTTATCTTGAAGCCAACCATTTGAGGGAAAATCATGGAGGTGCTAAGCATAATATTAATGTAGAAGAGAAATCTAACAATGGTTCTTTGAAGTTGATGAAAACGTAGGACAATATGATTGTTTCAATTGTCAAGACTTCCTGTGGTTTAACTATGTCTGGTGGTTTTGTAAGGGAGGTATGTTGATATCATAAATAACTATTTTGGGATTTGAATCCTATGTTATTAACTTTAGTGTAATGGTATAGGTCAATCAGGCGTTAACTAAGGTCACTCAACTTACTGTTGAGTGTGCCGGCAAAGTGTATAAATTAAAGAAACGACTGGGATTGATAGATTTGACAATGGTGTCATTCGAAAATGGATAAAGATATGAGATAGATAAGTTTCATGCTGTTTGTAAGGAGAAGGATGGAATTAATGTATCACTACTTGAGGAGATTATGGCTCTAAAAGATAGTGGTCTCGCTTTCTTAGGCTTTCTCTCTATATTGGTTAACAAACTTATAGGTACTAAGGATTTTCACGGTTTATTTGGAGATATGTATGTTAAAATGGCTGAGGTTGGGCGATGTGAGGTTTAGCTTCGACTTCTTGAGTAAAACCGCGAGTTAGAGATCGCTGGTTCTTGGTGAGGCACGTGTTTTGGAAAATGATTTAGAAAGATCTAGCGCTACTATTGATGATGGGTTTCTCCAAATTCAATAGGTTTGGGGTGAAAACTTTCAACTAATTAGGGTTATTAGGGAAATGGGTACACTTCCTAATTTAATGGAGCTGGAGGGATGTAATATTGACCGGAATTGGGTTCTTTCTACTCCTTGTAACCATTGGATAGGACTACTATCGAAGCTATTGGAGCTGAACCTTGGAGTGTTGGTTTTGTCGATAAGTTTTTTAAAGTGGTTGAATTCTCTAATTCTAAGGTAGGGTAGATTGTTATCTTTAGTTTTGGTTATATTTCTATGTAACTTCAATGAATTTATAATATTGTTCTTATTTAGATCTATCCTTATATTTGTGCTTATGATATATAGGTAGGGGAACCATTTGCACAGGACTTTGTGGCCCGTGTTCATCCTTAAGCATTGGTTTTGTCTACTGGGTTACCTCGAATTGGTCATAATAATGTTCCTAGTGTGATAAATCTTATACTAATTTAACTAATGAGATTACTCTATGTATGTTGAATTGGGACCGAGTCTATGGGGTTCTTAATGGTTCTGAGATATATACTAAGGTTGAAGAATATATGAGGGCTACGGGTAGTCGGGTACAGATTTTTTTTCTAAAATTGCTGGCGTTGTTTCGGGGTGGAAACTACAAATGCGACATAGTTTTTCATTTTTACATGAGTATTATGCTCATATATATGATTAGGGATTTCACATTCAAAGGTTGAACAAGGAGCTAACATTTTTATGTGACATGAAGATGAGGGGTAAAGATGTTTAACTAGGAAATTTTGGGAAAGTGATAGATTTAAAGATATGTTATCGAATCTGGATGACTATCTTCATGAGATCACTCAAAAGAAGGGAAAGTTAGAGGCTGAATTACACCAACTGACGAATGAGATACAGGTAAGGAGGGTGTGTTATGATGAAGAATGTGATTTCTCGGCTCAACATTTAAAGAAATATGAGAAACTACAGGGCCAACTTGATGTTGGAGAAGTTCACTATGTCCGGTTAAAGGGGAGGTGTCGATAATTGGAGGGAATACTACGGGGTCAGTACAAAGTTAATACTAAACTTGGTGTTGATATTGATGACCTTTTAGGTATGATTCAGGGAATTCCTTCTAAACCACCATAATATCTATAATTAGAGCAGTGTTCCATGCAGGCTCCATGACCAGCATAATGAGGTTCCGGAAGGTTCCCGAGATCTTCTTCTGATGCTTAAGTTTATGTGTATTTTATATATGAGATTAATCTCTGGAAAAAAATGCTATTACCTATTCAGCTACTCAGATCCCATATTCATGACAGATGTATTGTGCAATCCTTGCGGTCATGGACCATATTCTTATATCATGGTTTAGAGGCATGGTTATTGTTGATAATCATTCCCTCATCTAGGTTCACTTAGGATACTCGTAATGAACGAGGTGTTTCTCTTAGAGAGACTCCCTTTCTTCTCCAGCGAGCAGTCCTTTACTTGGTTTGTTGGGCTCATGTATTATCTTTGTTTTGAACTTCACGTGATTAAGGGTGGTATATATCATAATCCCTCCCCCCCTAGGCAAGGAGTCACTATGAACTTAGTGGTCACATTTTAAGTTGGGATAAAGGAAATTTAATCATTACGTAAGGAATATTAAATTTGCATTATAGGGTTAGTAATTGATGGCGGAGTGAACATTGGCTCCTCGGGTAAAGAGAATAAGTATTTTGTAATGATTATCCTTCTATAAGGTTAGATACTTAATATAAAAAAGGTTTAATAAAGTTTAGCTATACCTTCGTTTTAAGAGTTTTCTAACTTAAGCTTTAGGGTTTCTTCTTTAGGTAATAATTTTCTACCTTTACCAGTATAGAAATGACAAGCTGCATTATTTGGAATTTATCTAATGTACGTATCTATTTTGAGGGAACACTACCCTTTCCTATCTGTTTGTGAGATTATATACCTTCTCTTAATGATACTATAATGCAGCGACCTGCAGGCACGAATGGAGTTTACGAGTGGTATACACCTCCTCTAGTCATGCAAAGTCCGAAGTAAAGATAACATCCAAGGCCCAACGAACCAAGTAAAAGACTGTACGTTGGGGGAAGAAAGGGAATCTCAATAAGAGCACCGCCTTATTTACACCGATCCACCCGGAGCGAACCAAGAAGAGAGAATGATTCTCACATATAACCATGCCACTAAAACCATGATCTAGGGACATGGCCTATGATCCACAAGAATTACTGAATGCATCAGTCATAAATAGGTGAAATAAGCAGCAGAATGGGTAACAACATCTTTTTCAAAGATTATTCATATATTACTCATCACTAACTTATGCATCAGAGGAATATTCTAGGGACTTCCCGGGATTATATTTTGCAGGTGTCATGAAGCTAGCACGAGATATTAGGCTAATTCCAGATTTTATGGAGGTTTGGAAGGAATTCCCCGCATTAGCGGTGCCATATGTGAGGATCGATTTTTTTTCTTTTCAGGCCTTCATGGTATCTGGAAGAAGTCATATTCCATGTTAAAAGAGAAAAAAACAATAAACTCGAACACAACCATATATATTAGCAAAACATAATATGATGAACAACTACAATAACAGATGGAAATTAGCCACCATAAAACACATGGTCGGTGAATACAACTACATTACAATCTTAAGAACCTTGATAAAAGTAAACTGTAAAGCAAACAAGCTATAGGACATGCCATGAACAAAACATGACATTTTGAAACTGGTCATAAGAAAAACTGGGAAAACGTCGATAAGGCGGGATTAGATAAAAGCGACAAAAACTAACCAGGGTAAACTTGAAAGCAACTAACCAGGGAAAACTTGAAAGCCACGAATATGAAGGATTTGGTGAAAATGGCAAAGCAAACCATTTTTAGTCACACAACCTCAATATATCGCAAAATTACGTTATATTAACTAAGGTACATTTACATCCAGGTACATAAAATATAAACTCTCAACCTCACACATGTAGAACTTTTTGACAAAAAGGTAGTAACATGTTTTACTTCAAAAAAAACATTAAAACAATATCTGGCTAGCAAATGCCGGTAAAAGAACATTTAGTTTTGGGATCCAGTAACCCAAAAGGTAAACATAAGAAATTATAGCTATGAGAAACTCATTTTAATTATCATATTACATGGAAAAATACTGTGAAATTTAATACAAAACAACTAGCCTCAGAACAATGAGCTACTGATGTGCACCATTAAACATGCGTTAGCCGATGCATTTAACACATTTATTATCATCTTTTGTTTTTTGATTGATAGTTTTAGTTAGGTTTTTACGAAAAAGGGTTTAGACGACCATTATTGGTTTTCTTGTCTAAATCTCAAGTTTTGTAGACTTAAATGAAACTAATGGATACTTTGTATTCATGGGCACCTAGATATTCCTCTTTGATCTCATTATTAGGTTGCTCGTGAGTAATTTTTCATTTTCTTTTATAGAAGGCTATCTGCAAGGGTGGTAATAGATATTTGAAGGTCATTCACAAGAATGGTAGATGATATCAAAGGCCATTTGCAAGGTTGGTAGTATATTGAAGGCCAATGACTCCAAAGCATGATAGAATACGGAATTGGGACCAAGAAAGGCGAATTCAAAGTTCAAGAAGGCCAAGTAAGAAATGAAGAAATCGTTGTTAGAGGTTGCACGAAGTTCTAGAAAACATCTGAGAATAATCATCCCTTTGGAGTGTCTCCATTGGATTTTTCTTCTAGAGTACTATAAAATTGACTACAAGAACTCCCAAATCGGACCAACGGTTCACCCGTAGCAGAGCAAAGAAGTCAGCCAAGTGAAACAGCCACGGTCAGCGCGGACCGCACAAGCCTTGCACGAGGCCAAAGCTAGCACAACCCATATCACTTGTCACAGCCCATTTCATAGAGCTTTGGCATGGCTCATACCACCTGACATGGGCCGTGTCAAATTCTAGCACGAGGGGTCTCTGTTTTGGTTGGCCGTGTACTCCAAGTCACCTTTTAATTCCAACAATAGGCTAAGTATGTGAGCGGGATGTTTCGTTTTACATGGCCCACGCCATTTCAAGTCACAAATGCCAAGACTAGCCCATGGGGTGTGAAGAATGATGCGGGGTGCACCGAGGTACTGAGCAAAACAAGGTTCCAACTGACAGAGCATACCAAACGACGTGGGATGCTGATCAAAAAGAGCAAAACGGAGAGCCGGACGATGGTTTACGCCGGCTGACATGGGCCGCGTAGGCATGAAGGGGAATAGCTCGTGCTGAGACCGGTGGCCCGTGCTAGCACGACCGGTGCTAAGGCTGGCCTGAGCCGTGTCACGAGGCATCCCCCGCGCCTGTGATGACTGCTAGGGTTTTTGGCCATTTGGGCCTATTTTTAGGCCCAATTCTCTACTCCTATATATTCTGACCCATGTCTACTAGGGTTCAAGTTTATGCTCATTTTTAGATCTCAAGAGTAAGCTAGAGAGAGAACACTCTTCCTTCTCTCTAGGTTCTTTATTTTCATCTTTTTATTTTCTTTTGCCCAAAGGTGTCAAATCCAATGAAATACTTGGGTTTAATGCTTAAGGAGTAGGGATCTTACTTGGGGATAATATTTGTATTCCGACGTTAAGGTCTATTTTGTGAGATTTCTAGACCTACCCATTTCTATGTGTTTTGTGATTATTAAGTTGGTTTGTTCTTAATATTCTTGTGAATTGCATGATTGTCACACTTTGTTGGTATACAACTAGGTCTACTTTCATGTTGGTGCACTATTGCTACCCCCGGTTAAGGAAACTAAGATGCGCTTGGGGTGATGATAGTCCAAAATGATTTATTCCTTTTTCATGCATTTTAATTGAAGGTACGTACCGTTGGGTCTCCAGAGTCGCCATCAGCAACTCCACCCACGATTTACATCCTTGTGAATAGGTGTCCACAAGAGTCATGCTTACTTTTAAACACTTTGTTTGCCAAGAAGATTGAGTATCTATTCATAGCCAAAATCGAATCTATGTACATTTCCTTAGGTTTAGGAGGTGGTCACCACTTCCAACAACTCGATGAGTGGTAATGAGCGTAGAAAATAATCCAAGACAAACAATTTATCACTGACATCATACAATGCCATAATCTCATCAATATGACCATCACAGTTAAAGTGCATGGAAGAGCTCCTCTTATCATTCTCATTGTAATAAAAAATCTCAGTACACATGCTATCTTCCTCACTATCATCAAGAGTCGCATCAAGCAATCATCATTATCCATCATGCAAGAGTCATCAAGTTGAGCATCTTCCTCACACAAAGTTATGCCTTTACGCACAAGAGAGGGATTAGGTGAATCATGCTTGGACTTGTAATTATCAAAACCCACTCTATCCATGTTATTTTATAAGGTTAGTGTTCCTGAATAAACATCAATCTTAGTCCTTGATATTTTAAGAAAATGTTTCCCCAATAAAATTGAGGTTGCACCACCATCGTGTGCTACATCAAGGACATAGAAGTCTATCGGAAACACCGAATCGCCCACTCTGACTATCACATCCTTCACTAGTCCACAAGGACTAGCTTGGGAGTGATAGGCCATTTAGATGATTACCCAAGTCTCTTTAAGTTCACCTATTTCTAGGTTCTCATAAATCCACGAAGGAATGACATTAATAGAAACTCCTAGATCAATCATAGAATTTTTCACCAATTTACAACCTAAAAAAATAGGAATTGAAAATATGTCGGGGTCATCACATTTTGTAGACAATTTTGTATGGTTTAAGACTAGCGACTCCTCCTATTTTCAGTTTACCTATTTTCTTAAGGGGTTTATTCTTCTTTCTAGTACATGTGACCTTCAAAAGTTTTGCATACAAGGGAACATGTTCAATCAAGTATAAGTCTAAGATCGGTACACTAACCTCCACATTCTCGAAGATTATTTTGGATATGATCATCATTGGTTGTCACCTTCGGCCTTTCCCTAAGCCTTCCCCTAAGTGCATTAGGGAAAGGAAACAGGAGGTTAACCCTTGCCTCGAGTGTTGGAAGCTCCTTGAAGGGTTCCTCCATAACCAATTCTTGCTCCTCCAAGTTGGTTTTTTTTATTTTCCACAACCAAGTCGTCCTCTTGTAAGATTTCCTTCTCAGGTCACGCACATATGTCTTGCTTTTTAACTTCAAAGAGCTCATATTCCTTGGAGGAAGGGCCTTGATCTTACCTTGCCCCGAGTATTTCATACTCCACTTTGTCCTATAGCACCTCGGCACCACCGGATTCTTCTCAGTCGGCAAGAGTGGTACAATCTCACATGGGATATACTGAGACAAATTTAAAAAATTGTAATATGCATATATATATATATGCAATTGTCAAAAAATAAATTTTATTTAATTAAAAGCTTTACCAAAGTGGGATTTTCCCAAAAGTTCAGCTGCTTGAGAGTGCAGTGGAAATGCGGACTATCAAGAGCCATCATATGATGGTCGATGTCGAACAAATTAACAGACTCTGGGTTGCAACATTGTACGGTGAACTGTATAAAAAGTTGTTATAGATTTATAAGCTTGTAAATATATATGTACGTTGGTCGAAGACCTGAAAAAGGGTAAATTAAACGATCCTTCTCCAACCATCAGTCCTGCATGAAAAGGGAAATTGTTAAGTGTGAACAGCCCTAAAAAGCGCAAGGTGGAAAATTTTGGCCGCCTTGTACTTCCCATATCGAAAATTTGGGTGGACTTGGTTGGCCGCATTATAAGGACGGTTTTGATACCCTCCGCTTCCTTGGTATCCTTGGTTTTGGTACCCTTGGCCTCCTTGCCATCCCATGGCACTCACTTCTTTCATATAATCATCTTGCAAAGTAGGACATGCGTCCATAAGATGCGGGGAAGAAAACTTTTTGCAAGACTTGACATGAGGTTTTTCCCCGGATTGAGTCATCAAGGCTTTCACCATAGAAGTGAGATTAGACACTTGGTTTTCAAGTTTTCCATGGTTGGAAGAAGCACTTGCATTGTTGGGATTTTGCTTCCTCAAATCGGCTCTCGAGCTAAAATTTCTCGACTCTTCGGCTAGCTCCTCATAGAGCTCCATAGCTTCCCTAGAT
>JAULKM010065765.1:0-12139 GCA_032355605.1 Rubia tinctorum | reverse complement strand
CCCGACCTGAATATAACCCGACCCGACCAAACCTGACAGTAAGCTGACCCGATCCGATCTAACCCGAGTAAAAAAATAACACGAGAGTAACCCGACACGAGTGTAATCGAACCCGACACGACCCGACACGAGAAAATTTTCTGACACGTTTTAACCTGACACGATAGGAACCCGACTCGAACCCGAGCCGACCCGAAAAATAAATATGACACGTTTTAACCCGACCTGTTTTAACCCGAACCGTTTTTAACCCGACCCGAACCCGACACGATAACCCGAACTGACACCACTACTGACCTCCCATTGTTGTTTGTTGTAATGGATTCAAGATTCGGTTTCATGTTGGTCATTTTATTGATTTCCGTTAAAAATCGAGTTAACAATCGGAGTCAACGCATCCCAAAGTTATATTGGCACATACTTCATAAATTTAGGGTTATTTTGGCACTTTATAGTTTTACAGGGTTATATTGGCACTTTCATTCTAAAGTTAGGGTTATTTTGGCACCTTACTTGAAATTGAATTGGACCATGACGAAGAGTTCGTCTCTTGAAAGACGGCATTTTCATAAGTTATGGAAATATCAAGGTTTAAACTGCAAATTAGAAAAAATTAAGATCGGGTCATAAACTTATAACTACTGCATAATAAATTTTTCATATTGCAGATAAAACCTTTTACCTATCTATAATTCTAGTTCAACCATGTTTTTCCATATGCCTATGGATAGACGGTGTTTCACAAGACTTTGCTCATGATGAATTTAATTAACTTAAATTGAATGACTAAAATTAATTAAATTAATATTAGTAATATATAATTAAATTAAATTTTCATCAAGCCAAATATATTTGGCCTTGGCCAAGATTTATCAAATATATCAGTCGTTTTTAAAGCCTTCATACGCAAGCATTATACCCGTCAAATGGGTTAATTGGATAAACCAATTATCCAAACCCAATTAACTCATTATTATTCATTGGGTCATTATCCAATTAACCCATTTATTAATGGGTCTTAATGAGTTGAATTATAATGGGTTGGGTCATTAAATGGATAACCCACGAATAACCAATGAGATAACTTGATGCAGGACGAATGCCGGCGAATATTGAAGAAACGAGAAACGATGGATCGCCGTAAAGATTCGACACGATTTTAAACGTAACTTTTGCATTCTGAGTCAGAATCAGGAGAGGCCGGATGCGTTTGGAACCGTCTCGACGAGTAGATCAGGGTCCCTGCTAGAGCAATGATAGTAGGCTAGAATCGCCATTTGAGGTAGTTTACGGCCTCAAAATATAGAGTTTGTACTTGCATACCTTAATTGTTCTTCAAGATTCATGTTTGCGGATCTCTTTGATATTCTGACTGTGTCATAACTCATATGACCCAATTGTTTAAAATATGTTATCCAATAAGTAATTATCTAACAGGTCATTATGTAATTAACCCAATAAGTTATCATTCAACATTTTCTTCATCTATTCTTCTTCCTTTGTCTCGAGTTAGTCGATTTGGGTTTCAACCTTGAGTTACTAGAGATGGGTTATGAGTTAGAGTTAGTCATATTTAGAACTTTTAATCTGGGTTATCGGCCGTGTTCCAGGCCCGAGTGGTCGAGTCGGGTCAAGATAAAAAAAACCTTAGTTTCAACCCGGTTCATTTAAAATATCTTGAGCTCGAATTCTACAGAACCTCTTAAATTTTAGTTTGAGTGAAACCAATTTGGCTCGAGTTTGTGTTCGAGTTCGATGGAGTTTGTAAAATATTGACTCGAACTCGTATTTGAGCTCAACTCGTTCCATGATTAAATATTTTTTAAAAAATATTTACATACATAATAATATATTATATTTAATAAAAATATGTCTTATATATAAATTATGTTGGCTCGATAATCTCGACGAAATTAATGAATAGTATTAGTTGAGCTCGGTTTCAAATACTATTTGATTTCAGCTCAAGTTCGGTCAGATTGAATTCGAGCTCGATTGGTTTAAAATATCTTAAACTCGAACCAAATTCGAACAACTCTTAATTCGAGTTCTGCCATTTTAAAATATCTTAATCTTGATCTCGGTTCGATTTCGATCAAACTTGTCAAATTTTGGGTTGAGCTCGAGTTTGAATGAAATTAATTGGGTTCGAGCTCGAATAGATTAGGGATGTAAATGAGTCGAGACAAACTCGAAAAACTCTCAATGCAAGCTCAAGCTTGATCAAACCAGTAAATTTTTTGGTCGAATTCGAATTTGAAAGAAATTAATTTTACTTGATTTCTAACTCGAACCATGATTAAACATATTTTAATTTTTTTAGGTACACGATAACGTATTATAAATAATATAAATATATTATATATATATTATATTGGCTCGATAATCTTTACGAACAATATTAGTGAGCTCGAGTTCGAAAACTATAAAAGTTTGGCTCGAGCTCAGTTAAATCAAATTCGAGTCGAGTTTTGACCGAATTGTTCGCGAGTTTTTTTTGCGAATAGTTCGATTTGTTTGCACCACTATCCATGATTTACAGCTCGATTCATTTACAACCCAACTAAATGACTTTTATCCAACGGGTCATTTAGTTTTGACCCAACAGGTCACTTTATTTTGACTCAATGAATCATTTATCAATTTACCCAATTTACTGAAACTTCAAACCGACCTTGTAAAAAAATGTTGTCTTATTATAAGAAATTATCCATGGGTCGCCTGTTACCCGACCCAAAATTATCCAATGGATAACTTATTATCCAACCCAACTCAACTCATTTATATCCATTAACCCAACAGGTCTTTATGCAACAAATCTTATCCAATAAGTGAAAATAGTAAATAGATAAAAATATCAATCCGGTGACCTGATCCGTTTGACAGCCCTATGCAAGCTTTTGCATGCCTTCCCCAAAACCACGTGAATTGTAAGGACAAAGGGTGGTATTTAGAAACATAAAAACTGGTTAATATTTTATTTTCCGAAGCTTTAAAATACAGTTTGTTTGAATCTTTGATGAATAAACCAAATTTGACCATCACTGGATCTGTGTACATCCTAACGATCTAACGTAATTATGGTTCTATTTGGTGTTTATAAGCAAAACTTACTTATTTTAAGAGAAGGGGGAGATCAGTTTCCGCTTTTCCTCCAAAACTAGTTTCTGCTTTGAAATTAATCTATTTTTTTTTACATTTTACCAAACATTAAAAAGTGTTTTGCTTAGCAAAACACCTTATAAGCTTGACCAAATAGAGACATAGCCCTCCGTCTAATCTCGTTTTAATAACTTTTAAAGTTAAAAACATAATTATCCATATATTGTGATACATTTAAAAAAACCTTTTTAAAGTTATATAGAAACATGATCGCTACGATAGATGCGGAGTATTATCAGTATGAAGACCCGGTCTGTTTTGTTTAAATTTGAATGGCACGTAATGTTAGTTGGATTTTACCGATAACTAATTTTTACGTGCATGGTACTGCAGATCTTAACATCATTGATAACATGATGCTTGTTTATATCTTTCACTGATAGCAAGATTACTCTTAAATATTCTTGATGGTTATACACTACATTTGTTCAATTATGTAATAAATTTAAAAATTTAAAATATATTTTTTACATTATATATTTTTATATGTTCACATTCAAATACACAACATTACTTGTTTTAACTTTTAAAATAAAAGTTAAATTTTATTAAAAAATTACAACATTTAAGGTAAAAAGTACAGTGGACTATCCATAATTTATGGAAAGACCGCATTTCCTGAGACTTTCTCTTAACAATTTTATTACATTTCCTATTTGTAATTGAATATTTATTTTTTATTTTTTAAATAAAAAGGGTTTCATTATTGTAAAAGTTTGGTAGTACAAACACTAATGGAGGATGGCCTATTGAAAACGGTTATATAGGACATTAGAAGTCACTTTGAATGTGACCTCTCTGGTTCCGATAACCACATCAGATTAGAGTCCGAATAGGTTCCGAATTCGGAACTTGTTTCTGATGTAAAAAAAAAAACTTCCGGAAACCTAAATTTAGATTTTTGGTAGCGCGAAACAAACCCGGATCTGGGGAACAAGAATACAACACCAACACACATCAATGTGAACAAAAGAGCTATCACAATACACAAATACAACACCCAATACATTGAAGGGAGAAGAAATACAATAGCAGCAGCAATCGGTGGCGGCGGCAGAGGCGACGGAGGTGAGCGGCGGTATCGGCGACTGAGGTGACGGGGGAGGAGCCTTCACTGGCAAAACAAAGGAGAAACGGAGGAAGGAACCTCTATTGCGGTGAGGCTTTAACCGGCATGCACCCAACGGCAGCAACGGAAGAGCAAGAGGGCGGTGCACGACGGAAGGGCAGGGGGATGGCGGGATGGAAAAGGGAGATTGCGGGAGAGCAGGGAGGCAGTGGGAGTGCAAGAGGGACAGCGAGAGATCAGGGTGGACAGTGGGATGGCAGGGGGGACGATGGAGAGAGCAGGGTGGCGGAAGGAGAAGAGAAGTGGACGGCGGAAGGAGAAGAGAAATGGGGGAAGGCAAATAGTTAGTCAGATCGGGGAGTTAGAATGAAAAATAACTAAGGGAAGAAAAAGTAAACTCTATGTATTTATACGTAGGCTCAAAATGTCAACAAAGACACCCAATTAAAGGAAATTCATCAATAGAACCTCCTTTGATCGATGCCAATTAAAGGTGGTTATTTAAGAAAATCTTTTAATCAATGAAAACGTGTCTTTAAAATTTCCAGGGTGACTTGGGAGGGAATTTCGAACTTGGAACTTCCCCACGATCCTCATTAAAGGCAGTTCCAAGAAGAACCGCCTTCGATTGAGTGCATTTAATCAAAGACTCTCCACTAATTTTTGCATGTTGCACTAATAAATGGGCAATATAATTATCCTTTCTTCTAATCCATGTCAAGTCTAGGGACTGATAGTTTTCAGCTAGTCTACGTACATCCTCGATGATGGCGCCAAAATATGATAAGTCCTCCTAATGCTTTCTCACAGTGTTGATAACTAATTGCGCATCTCCTTTTATAAGATTGACTTGTATGCCCTTTTGTATTGCTGTAATTAGAGTAGTGCGAAGGGCAATGACTTCTGCTTGCTTTATTGTATGAACAAAAGGAATGTGTTGGGATTCTCCATTCAACCCAGTTTCCATTTGAGGAAAAAATATACCAGCCCGGGTAGGTACTATTTGGAGATATGGTTATATCGAAGAAGAGTATGTTTCCATTCTCAAGTAGCAGAGAACTTGGATATTGACTCAGTGATTTAGATGTTGTATCAGCACTCTATTTGGTCAAATCTGATAGGAGATTTGTGGCATATAGCACACACGGTTGTGGATGGATGTCATGTTGTTCCCCTTGGAGCTGTTTATTCCGGTGGGATAACCTGATAGCTACAATGGTCATATCTTGAGCGCTCATTTCCATGAGAAGATCCTGAACCAACATGCTTGCATTCGGTTGTTCGAAACGATAGATTCTTTCATGTTAGTCCACAGCAAACCATAAATGATGTGCCAAGGGGCAATAAAATAATAGATGTTCCATTAAAGTGTTATCCGCAGAACAACTCAAGCAAAGAATTTCAGCATTTGCATGTGTTTAGCCGCAAGTTAGCTGTTGATGGTAGATTGTTCTTGCATAATCTCCATAGAAAGTGTTTTATCTTCGCCTATTTTGTTAGGTTCCATATCTTCTTCCAGTGTGAAGAAAAAGGCGCTTGCTACTTGACGCCATATTCCGTGCATAGGACAATTGGCGCATGGTTTACTTATGCTCACATTTCCTATTTCACTTTTCTTGATCAATCAAGGGACAAAGAACAAGTTGCTTTTGACGTTAGTAATTGTTAACACCAAATAATTAGCCAATAGTTTGTCCTTTTAGGACTCCAACGTATGTAAACTCCCATGATACATACCACTATCATTCTATAATAAGGTTAAAATCTAGACAAATCCAAGGACAGTGAGATTATACTTATTTAAATAAACTTATTTATGATACAAATAAATTAAAATAAATTGATTTTGATGTTTCTAAATCCCACTGTTTGTCCTTAGCATTCGTCCTTGGTATTCGCCATCTTATGAGAAAGCATGCAAAAACGTACCTATGAAAGCATCAAAGGCGGCTTCTTTTTTTTATTTATCTAATAAATCCAAGCCAGTGAATTATTTCATAACCAGCATATTATAGAAAACAATGACCAATTAAGCACTTAACACCAAAGTTAAGTTTTGTTTAGTGAAAGTGACTACTCGAAAAAGGTTAGCAATTACATTTGTGATTTGTTGCACTAAAAGCGCCACTGTTGAACAATTATTCTATAATACGGTAATACGGAGTAGTGAAATTGAATAGTGAATGATGTATTATTAAAAAATACAAATATATTTATAATTAGTTGCACATTTGAATGACGGTGACTAGTAATTTGATCTTTTAATTTAAATATTAATATATTTTAAGTTAAACATGTAACATATATAGCATGTTTAAATGTAAAAGTGCAAAAAAGTTTTTATAAAAAAATATACTATTTTAGTTGAAATATAAAATAACAGTATTTAATTTTAAAAGAACAGTAATTTAAGTTTAAAAATACAAGGATTCCTCCCTGGTTAAAAAAAATCAACCATTGTTCATGTACCTTCACTTAATATTATGGATAGGGGGGCAAATGGATATCTGGGGTGAATACACGTCGAAAAATATGGGTAGTTAAAAAATACATGTATGAACCATTTATGACGGGTTAAATATGAGTCGGGTTAAAATGGTGTGTGTTAAAATCCGCTTAATCCGCAGGTCAAAATTTATTCAACTCAAATGTCAAAAACGAGTAAACCCGTGGATTTTAACCCATATATGAACTCATGTGGGTTTATATACCAACTCATATGGATAAAATCCGTGGATTTCAACCTATATTGACCCATGTGAGATTATATACCAATTCATATGGGTAAACTCAGGGGTTTCAACCCATATATTGACTCATATGGATTTATATACCAACTCATATGTGTAAACCCGCAAGTATTTACTCATATATTGACTCATATGAATTTAGATACCAACTCATATGGGTAAATCTGTGGGTTTTAACACATATATTGACTCATATGAATTTATATATCAACTCATATAAGAAAACTCATGGGATTCAACCCATATATTAACTCATTTGGATTTATATACTAACCCGCGGGTTTCAACCTATATGGGTAAATCTATGGTCAACCTGCAAATCCAACCCGTCAAACCCATATTTTTTAAGTAATCATTTGACTCATTACCCAATTAATCCATAACCTATTTTATCCATATCCAGCCGTATTTAAAAATAGAAACCACGCTTAACCTGCGAGTTACGAATCTATTTTGTGAGTCGTAATTATGGAACCTGGTGATGGTCCAACCTGTTTCCACCTTAAAGCGAGTCCAGCCGAAGCTTTACAGCGTGACTCAGGCTCAGACTGCCTTTTTTTTTACCAACTTCCGATTTGATCAGCCAATTTGCACCAAACAGATTACATTGAATATACTTCTTTCTCCATGCTCACCCTTTAGTTGCTGAGATACAGGCAAACGTGCACTTAATAATGTGGCTGCGATATCAAGAATAACCAGAAGAACGTGCAATTAATAACCTTCCATGATCCGTTTGAGTAAAAAATGAAACAAACTTTCACTTAAGTGATTGGTCAAGTATTTAATTGTCTGATTCTCTATTAACTTACGGCTTTAAATTTTGACAGTTGCAGACTTGCAGTGTGAAAATATTTTCATGTCAAAGATTTCTTTCTTTGTGAGGGCTCTTTGTGGACATTAGAAAGTTGACCCGTGAACATAATGATTTACCTACTCATTAATTCGTGTTACTGGAATCATGAGTTCGTGAGGATGAGAGATTTTAAATTCCAAAAAAGAAATAAAGTTTTTTTAAAAAAAACACTGTATTTCTTTTGTTCTTTTAATAGACAAGTGGATTTTAAAAACATTCTATTTCATACTTGTCCTATTAAATCCTCTGGAAACTCAATTTTTTTCTCTATTTATTTTTTAATTATACTTAATTGCACAAATTTTCTCTATGGGGAAAATATAGGTCGAGAGTCCTCCAGACGGAAAAAATGTATATTTACATACTACTGACTTTTTAGGTTAGGATCACCATTCATAACCTACCTAATAACTTTATATATGCTTAATTAATTAAAAAATTAGTAATACAAATAATAGATTGTCATTTATTAATGAATTATTTATCATCATTCTGTTGGTGCATATAGTTTTCGCAAATATTCGTTTGTGCTTATAGTACGGACGAGTGTTACATCTTAACCAATAATTTGGTACATAACTCATAATTGAATACATGCATTCATCGTCTACATATGGTTGGGTTGACTCTAAAAGACATTGATTACATGTCTTTAATATATTTTCTCCCATTTTTTTTAATATCATCACTCTTTTTTAGAATTTCAAAGAGGCCAATTTCATACATTTACTTTGCATCGTCAACTTCTTAATATTGTCACTCTCTATAAATTTAAAATATTTTCTAATTGTGATTTTTTTAGCATTTTGATGAAATTATACTTTTTAATTATGAATTTAATTAATTTCCTTCGTTCTACTAACTTAAATCTATATGTAAAATTAGAAGGAGAACAAAATTTTTTTAAAAAAACTAAAGGGTATAAACTATGAAGCATGTACTGATGCACATTGAGTCATTCTACATTTTCATAAGTTGTGCAGTAATTATATATAAAGATTTAAATTTATGATATTAAAATAAAAATAATTATTTCGTTATGAAAAGTACATGGATACTCATGCACATTGCTAATCATTCTACAATTTTGACTTATGATCAATAATTCCCATGCATTGAACATATTGACTTATGAAAATGATAAATTAGTCTATTAGAGCAGAGTCAATATGATCAGATTCATCAAATTTATATTCCATCGGCATCTACAAGAGACTACCTGCAACTGCTCTATCCAACAACTCAGTTTTTGGTAAATATGTGATACTCTCTCTGTTTCATTTGTATATTGGACGTGATACACTTTCTTTTTTATTGTTTTTTTTATTTGGCACGCTTTTCTTTTATGACAAGATTCCTTTATTTTCATCCGCTCATTCTACTTTTCCCTTTCTAAATTCAATTTCTTCCACTCATCTTATTCACCAAAATCCAAACACCTAAACGTAATGTGCCACATCCAACTAAACGGATGTAGTATTATATTACCTTTTTCGAATTCCTTTTTCATTTTAAATTGTCCATCTAATTAGGATATAATTATCAAAATCAACGATAGTAAAATTTTGCTTATTAATCAAATAAGTGGTTGTCAATGTTTTGTTTTCGATCTATTTGTACAGATCGTGGTTTCATAATTTTGTTTGTGATTTTATCCATTAATTTGGATCTGTCCAGGTATTTACAATTTGGATAGCATAGATCGTGGTTGAATCAAGTGATGTTACAATTAATTGCAAAAGATCTTTATTTGGTGTAGTGATATTCATGAATGATGCGCTCCTCTCTATCAATTGGTCATAATTTTTACCGCAAGTGGCCGGTTAATATTATTGAGAGTGATGTTACAATTTTATTATATCTTTAATATCTAATAGTACAGAAAATCAGTTTGGTTGACACGTAATTTAGATATCCTTGCAATATACTCTTCCGTCCCGATCTGTTTACGGTCAAACATGCTCATTGAAAACCGTTAAAAAGTAAATAAGCAAAATGAAGTGGGACGGAGGGAATATTAGTCATTGCTTGCTAAGCTAATTATGATGGATGTCAATTACACTCATTGTAATCGCTGTTGGGCATTTTTCCCATAAGATTGATTTCAAAAAATAATTAACAACCGATTTGAGTGTTTTTAAATACCATATTTTGTCTTTACTATCACCCAGGTTATTTAAAAGCAGGCAAAACCTCGCGTAATAAAGCTTCAAACACAGCTTATCATATAAATCGATTAATTTGACCAAGGCTATTTCCAACTAATGATTTCTTCTCCAGCTATAATTTATGATTTATTATACACTAAACTTAAGCTTTGTTTAGTGAAAGTGACTAATTATATCACTTTATAGATACTCGCATATACCTTACCCCCAAATATTATTTGACAAAAGTTAATTGTCACATTCATAATATACACTCACTACGTACCAATCTGTTTATACTGATTGACTTTTTTAAATTGAATAAAATTATTTTTGACCACTGTGTACGTTTAAAAATAATAAAAAGTTGATGTACGGAAATAGATACTATAACGATTCTAACATGATTCCATGTAATAGTATATTATCTTATATATTATTCAATTTTTTACTTTACCAATTAGCTAATTTTAATTAAATGAACAGTGCTTGTGCGAATATAATTGGAACAGAGGGATTAGAAAAAGTTCCCCTCAATACAATTTTTGTAAGTGAGGAAGAAATCACAATATTCTATAAACTACTTTAACTTAAAGTGCCATACTTTTTAATTTATTACCATATATACTCTTAATTTTTAAAATATTAGAAAAGAATGTCTTTTAATTTTTAAAATTTTAGTCTAAAATTAATCTTGTATGAATTAAATTGTCTCCTTGTTCAAACAATTTTTTATATAACATAATCTTGTTTTAGATCGACTTACCGTTAGAAATGGTCATTTTATTATTTATGTAACCAATGAGATAGTTTTATACTTATTTTATTTATTGCAACGAGATTTCTATAATTTTTAAGAAATTTTCTGAAGTATATTATGTACATAATTATAATATAACCTAAAACTTATTGAAATAAAACTTTTATATATTATTATATAGTCGCCTAAAGATAGTGTGGTCCTGTCCATCAACAAAAATATGTTCATATAGATTTTTAGCGCGTAATTTTTTTTTGGATTGATGCTTTGCGTGAAACACGAGAAAATCAAAGATTATGGTTTACAGCTTGATTAGGAAAGGGCTGATCTTTATATAAACTCTATATTTGTAATTATTTTTCCTTTTATGCTTTTGATTGGTTGAATGCAAAGTTTTGGAAAAAAACCATTTTACATATGCTTAACTAGAATAATAAAAACGTAAAATGTTTTAATTGAGATATTAAAATTTTATTATGCAATGTGTATTAGTTATTCCCTTTGTCTCAACAAAAATGATGCATTTACTTCACTACTACAAATTAGAGTTATCGTAACACTTTCTTTGCAACACTTATTTAAAATGTTACAATAGCTTATAAAGTGTTACTTAAACCTTTGAAAAGTGTTACGTAAAATTTCAAAATAATACTTGTAAAACTGTTACAGTAGGTTCAAAGTGTTACAATAGCACATAAAGTAACACTTTTACAAGTATTACCTTAAGCGGTGTTATATTAGACCTAACGTAACACTTTTTAAAATTCAGATTACACTTTTCAATATTTATGTAACGCTTTTCAAAAGTTTAAGTAACACTTTACAAGCTATTGTAACATTTTAAATAAGTGTTGCAAGAAAATTGTTACATTAGCCTTAGTTTGTAATAGTATTTTTTTTCACGATCTTCAATGATTATTTTTTACCATCAATATCTCTAGCTACATAAAACAATTTCACATAAAAAATAATATTTAGAAAATAGATATGAAGATGAATCTAACAATATATCATATCATTTTTATATATATTAATTTATATTTATGGTCAAAATTTACAAAGTTTGACTTAACAAAAAGTAAGTATGCCAAAGGAGTATAAGTTTTATGACCTGATTTGTGCAATTCAAAATTTTATTTTCATTTATTCTAATTTACATTTTATACTTTGATTTTTCATGGTTTATGAAAATATCGTTTTTTAATAGAAAGAGTATTTATTGAATATAGGGGGTAAGTATGCCAAGGGAGTATAAGTTTTATGAAATTCAAAATTTTATTTTCATTTATTCTAATTTTCATTTTATACTTTGATTTTTTCATGGTTTATGAAAATATCAATTTTTTAATAGAAAGAGTATTTATTGAATATTGGGGGGGGGGGGGGGGGGGGGGC
>JAULKM010065754.1:0-12139 GCA_032355605.1 Rubia tinctorum | reverse complement strand
ACTAGAAAACTGTCGGGTGTGCCGTAAGTCAAGGTACGAGATGAAGCGTGGTGACATAGTTGTAGGCGCAGAAGGTGAGTCTGGATCGAAGAAGCAGATGCCGACTAAAATTTTGTGGTATCTTCAAATTATACCATGGATGAAGAAATTATTTGCATGCAAGGAAGACGCAAATTTGTTGCATTGGCATTCTGAAAGAGTTAAACCTGATGATGATATGAATAGGCATAAGTTAGGCGGTGAGCAGTGGAAGAAGCTAGATGCCCTATACTCTGAGTTTAAGGGCGATCCCTGACATTTGAGGTTAGGCCTATCAACTAATGGAATGAATAGTTTTGGTAATATGAACAACACTCAATTCTTGGCCTGTGATGTTAGTGATTTAAAACTTGCCTTCCTGGCCTGTGAGGAAACGTAAGTATGTGCTATAGCCGTTGATGATTCATAGCCAAAGAAACGCGATAATGATATAGAAGTTTACCTTTCTCCTCTTATTCATGATTTTATTAATTTGTTCAATGATGGAGTCTGCATGTCTGATTGTAGTGTGAATGATACTTTTACATTAAAGGCTTATTGTTTTGCACCATAAACGATTTTCTGCATTTGGCAATCTGTCTGGATACTCAGTGAATGGGCACTAAGCATGCCTTATTTGTGAGAGGTCAAAATGTTTGACTCAATTGAAGCATGGATGTAAAACTGTTTACCAAGGGCATATGCGTTTTCTTCCAAAGGGCCACCTGTGGCGATATGCGAGGTAGTGATTTAACGGTGAAATGGAGGACATAGTACCGCCGATTCCATTTTCAGATGTTGATGTATTTGAGAGGGTTAGGAACTTTCCTAATGATTTTGGTAAGGGGAATAAAAATACGGTTGTTGAAGGTAGTTGGAAGACATGTTCAATTTTTTTGACTGCCTTTTTAGAAGGATTTTGAGGTCAGACACTGCTTTGGTGTAATGGACATTGAGAAGAATTTTTGCGAATCTTTAGTGGTTACACTTTTGAATACCCCTGGTAAGACCAAAGACAGTTTGAAGTCTCGACTTGATATGGTTGAAATGGGTATTAAGAAGAATTTGGGTCCTATGAGGAATGGTGATAGATGTTACCTCTGCCCTGCTTGTTATTCAATGTCTCATTCACAGAAAAAAGCATATTGTGAGACCTTGAGTAGTGTTAAGGTTCCTAGTGCTTATTCGTCCAACATTAGTTATTGTGTTTCTTTGAATGAGTTGAAGTTGGTCGGTATAAAATCTCATGATTGCCACAACTTGATGGAAGAATTGAATGCCATAGCCATAAGTTTGTCGCTGTCTTCCCCTACATGTAAGATTTTGCATTGAGAAGCTTTGTTTGTTCTTCGAGATTATTTGTGCTATGAGTATCAGAGTTGCCAAACTTGATCGTTTGCAAGCTATGATTGTGGTAGTTTTGTGCCATATGGAGATGTATTTTCCTCCCTTATTCATCAACACATTGTTCCATTTTGTTGTTCATTTGGCGAGGGAGATTAAACTATGTGATCCTGTATTGTTGAGATGGATGTATCTTTTTGAGCGGTACAAGAAAATATTTAAGAATTTTGTGAAGAACAGGTAAAGGCCAGAGGCAATTATTGTGTAGCGCTATGTGGCAGAGGAGGCGATTGAGTTTTATACTGATTATTTGAAGGAGGTTGATTACATTGGTGTTCCAAGATCTAAACACGATAGAAGGCAAGTGGGCCAAGGGGTAAGACAGGGTAAGTTATTCAGCCCGACTGCAGAAGATTTAAATGTTGTGAACCTTTACGTTCTTCGAAACCACAAGGATGTTGTCCCTTACATTGAGATCCACACGGATGAAATAAGAATAGGGAGCCTAAATTTGAACGAAGCACAAGTCCTTCGAAGTCACACTTTCACATTTCCCAATTGTCTACGATCCCATGTGGAGGGCGGGTCTCATCCTGAAACAATTAAGTGGTTATCTTGCAGACCGCTTGGTACAGTTCTTTCTTATGGGGGTTACAACATCAACAGTTTTAATTTCTCCCCGAAATTGGTGGATGATAATGAAGTGTCGTAGAACAATGGTGTTACACTCGTCTCGGAGGCATTACATGTTGGAGGCAGCCGTGATAGCAATCTCATTTACGCTAACACTTGTTAATTTGAAACACTGTTAGAAGTTTGGGAGCTTGATTATGTTACTTTCCGAATCCCCGTATTTAAATGTCAATGGGTTGATGTACATGGTAGATTGAAGTCAGATAGGTTAGCGAGATGATCCGTTAATATTGGTCACACAAGAAAATTAAATTTTCTATGTAAAAGATCTCATAGAGCCTTGATAGGAGATTTTCGTTGAAGGTAAAAGACCATTCCTTGAGGAATTTGAATGAGAAGATTTAATTTGTTGGTTTTGGGGAAAATGGTTCGATATGGAGCAATGATGAGGACCATGTGCTCGAAGAGGACGACACAAGTTTGTCTACTTATTTGGTTCACACGGATTGTAAAGTCATGTGCATCTCATGGATTATCGTATTGGCATTTGTGAACTAGTGTTAAAGAAGAAAAACGTTCCATGTTGGAACATACTGCGGAAGTTCAGTTTTTGGCGACTAGAATATTGCGGCAAAATTCATTTATGGAAACTTGGAGATTTAGAAATATTGGATTCAGTCGTTTAGAAGCATAATGGTTTTATGGAAAATCCCTATAATTATGGAATGAGAAATTATGGAATATTATGAGATGTTTGAGATAAGGAAGATCCCTTTATTAATGGGATTTGGATCTGATTCAGAAGCAGATAAGGAATAGGAATATTATGGAGATAATTATGGAGCATTCTGATAGGCATATGGACTATAAATAGAGGACGTTAACGGCTGCAATATGTGTGAATTTAATTGAGAAAAATCTGTACTTCAGATTTACGTTCGACCGAGAAGTTTTGCAAAGAGCCAGAAACTATATGTTCCATCATACGTGACCTGTTGATCAAGTTCAGAACGTATACCTTAATTCCTTGAGAGAAGGAGATCCAACGTCGACGAGTTTCGAGGTCAAAGGGAGTCTGATCAATGCGGATCCGTAGTAAGGGGAGCTTGCAAAATCCACACGTTGTAATTAGAAGATAAGTATAGTTGTACTCTGTACTCTGTATGATATCTCTGATTATTGGATTTATTCTGAACTGGGTCAGACCCCGCATATTTAGGTGGATTTCACCGAACTGCATAACCAAGTTGTGTGTCTCGTGCATTATTTACTTTACATACTTGGTTAGATATACTATGTTGGAATATATGTCTAATAGTTAAGATTATATGGTAAAACCAGTTTTTCAGTTCATATCTCATTCATTACTTCTTGAAGTTGTAAAGACTTGTAGTTGTAACCCTTGGAGTTCTTTTAGAAGTTTTAAAGAAGTTGTCTCCAATTGTTCTTTAATGATATTTATGAATGAACTTTTCTTTAATGGTTGTTCAAGAAGATAAAGTTGTTTCAATGCTTCTTTAAGAAGAGATGTTAAGGTTGGAGTTCTTTAAAAATTTGAGTTGTTTTAATGGTTCTTTAAGAAGACATTAAGGCTGAACTTGGGTGATTTTGGGGTATAAATAGGTGAAGAAATTATCTTCAAAACATAGAGTGAAACAGACAAAAGACGAGAGAAAAAGTATATTTTTGTGTTCACGTTTTTCTGGCGGAACTTCACAAAAAATCTTCGATAAAAAGTTATCTATAGTCTGATCATGCTAAAATATCAATAGCAGATCCGGGACACATTGGGATAGATTTTGGACGGTGGGATTGCCAATTGGTGCTCCGGTTCGTGAGATATGACAGTTCTACAGAGTTCTGTCTTTGAGTGATATTCTTCAATTTTCTCTTGCATATGTTGCTAGTTATGATTGTTTCTCGGTGTGTAATTCGTGTACCAATATAAGACCTAGAATTGGGTTTGTGTAACCTTCCTTTTTATTATAATAAGAGCAATTGGGGTGGACTTCTAATCTCCCGTGGTTTTTACTCTTCACACCGAAGGAGTTTTCTACATAAAAATTCTCGTATCTTTGCTTGATTGTTTATATTGTTGAATTGTTTACTTGTTTTGACTGACTTTTGGAAACAACATTATACTGGGCATTTGTTTTGTATTTTTTGCTGAACAAACTTTTAGTAAGGGATGTTCTTACTTCCAACATTCTGGTATCAGAGCTGCGGTATATTTGGATGATTTCTCCATGGATTCTACCAATATAAACATTAGTAGAATGGTCAGTTTGAATGGTACAAATTATTATCTCTGGAAAAGAAAGATGAAAGATTTGTTGTATGTTAAAAATTGGTATTTACCGGTGTTTTCTACGGAGAAACCAGACGATAAAACTGATGAGCAATGGAAGTTTGAGCATGAGCCGGTTTGAGGATTTATTCGTCAATGTACAATTTATTTGATTTCTAGTTTTCTTGTTAGTTTTTGATAGACATATTTTTTTAACTGTGATGAATGAAAAGTATTAAGTGTCGCAGTTATTAAAAACAAGGGTTAGTATATTAAGATATATCTAATTTAAAATTAAATTATCACATGTTTGAACTCTTCCAGTTTATGTATTTTTTTTATTATGTATAAATTAAGAATATATATTTTAAAAAAAATTATATGTATACATTATGAAAATCTAATGAGATTGCGTGTAAAAATATACTAAAACAAAATATCAATGAAATTTTATGTTATATTATAACTAATTTTATTTTTGAAAAATCAAATAAGAACAAGACATGAAATGGAAGGGAGAGACTATATATGCTTACACATGCATAGTCTCTATTTTGATGGTATTTTTCTAATTCAACCATTTTATCATATATTATACATCATATACCAAATTTTAAAATGTTAATTTCAACGCAAAATACAACAAAAAAATTTCTCTGTTTATATTTTTATCCTCTTACATCATTGGAAGTCTCAATAACTTATAACCGAATGTATTAGCGTGAAATTTTCACTGTTTAGATATATATATATATATATATATATATATATATATATGTGCGAATCTCATGTCCTGAAACTCATTCAATAGGTATATTCGAAATTTATTATAACAACAATAATAATTAATAATATTAATAAAAATCATAATAACACTATTTGAAATAAGTTAATGAATATTTTAAATTTATTTTAAGTATTTTGTTGGATTGTTATATATGAACTAATATTAATAAAAATAATAATGATAGTAAGAAAATATACCAAATAATTTTTTTTAAAAAAACAAAATATAGTAAAATTCTCAAATGTATTTTTTTAATGAAATAATGAATAATCAATTACACTAAATACTTTATAAGACTGTCTACAGTCAAACAAGTAACATTAAACAATACGAATTACTGATCAAACCAACTAAATTTTAAAAAAACTGAAACTCTTGATAAACAAACAAAAATTCTTATATGGTACACTTGGGTACGGTGTGAATTGCATCCTCACTCCCCAGTAAATAAATAATATGGTAGTAAATAAATAATATGGTAAGTGTAAGTAACTAACTCATCCTTTATTTATGCAAATAACTCCCATTCAACAGAGATTTTGTATGATTTATTTACAACAAAGAATATCCAACCAATTATATGGTATTAATTAATCTGTCCATAAAAATACTCTTTGGAATTAATAGTAATAACATTCCTCAATGCATTATACTATCCACAGAATTGCTAGAACCATTTAAATGAATTCATATAATTTTTATTTAAAAGTGTGAGGGTATATGCGTGTTCTCGTATGTATTGTGTGGATATATCGTGCCAAAGAATATGCCTTTTCAAAAATACTAGATTAGAGAGTACCCATAATTATGGAGAAAATTAAGATTTAAAATTATTAATCACGAGCCTTAAATTAAATTGGCCGTTTCTCTTCTTCTGTGTAGTTTTTGGACTGAACGATCTCAGCGCCCCTCGCTTTCTCCACCGCCATCTCCCTCTCGATCCGTGTCAGCTCCAGGTTCAGCTCCAGGGTCGTTGCGTTCTTGTTGTTGAGAACGACGACGGATTCTCCAACCGTTCCGGGACTTGAGTCACGCCGGGAATGCCGAAAGTGTAAACTGCCTTCCCCAATGGCGATGGCACCAGGAGAACAACCTGTCCACCAAAGAAGCTCACCAGATCGTGTGCTTTCTAGAAAAGACTCTGCCGCCTCTTCGAGAATGCACACACCCGACCTCAATGTTGTGTACATTCTTATCCAGTTCGTCAAGACTTCTAAACAATAAATGAATTACAAAGACATTTATTTGCAATTCTATAAAAATGTAGTTCATAAAATACTGAGACTTGTGTGGCTTATGTGTATCTGCCTCTGTGTGTGAGGTTGGGTGTGTGTGTGTGCGGCGTGCCACGGTGCCATCTTCGTGCAAGTACGAGCCTAATGCATTTTCAGAACTTTTATGTGTTATTTGACAGATCTAAAATTTTTCAAATGGAAGTTGCTCAGTTTAAGTAAAATTTGAATTTTAGGTAATATCAACACACTACAACATTCAATGTGTATTTGGTGTGCAGCCTCCGGGTGTAGGGTGTATGTGAGTGTTCTTGTATGTGCATGTGTAGTGTTTGTGTGTTGTCTGTATATGTGTTCCTGTATAGTGTTACATTAAAATGACAGTCCGTAAATGAATTGCAAATTTTTTAATTACCAGTGTTTACTCTTCTTTTTAATCTTCATTGGGGGAGGATAGGGCACCTGGTTCTTGGAAGAAGAAGCTGTCCGGGCTTCTGGATTTAAATCTTCAAAATAGTGAATCCTCATGTCTATGATGGAGGAAGAACTTATGCAAGTAGATATTGAAAACTTTCCTTGTAAAAATTATATGAATGCCACGAGGTTAGTAAAAAATATATAAACTTCCTCGTTAATAACGATGAAGTAAAGGGCAAAGAGTCTCATTGCATTAATTTGGATATAACGAACATGAGTGACTGTCATTGCACCTATGGTGGCATTAAAATCTATGATGGCTCCTAAAAATGAGATTCACTCCTCCAATGAATCTAGAGATAACATTTGTTGTAGCCTTTAAGATGCTACTTCGGCTGGTACGTAGGGCAACAATCTCCTCCACTTCTTGTAGTAAGCCAAAGTACCAGAACACCTTCATCGTTTTCTTGCCTCTATAAGGAAGACGTCGGGAGATGACACAAAGAAAGAGACACCACTAACCATTTGAGGATATTAATGGACATGATGAACACATACGGGATGCAGTTTAGTTTTGCTGGCAAATCATGAACTTCACCGGAATTTCTATTTTCTTCTTTCAGAATATGTCAGAACAATAAGATTCTAGTGAATTTTGAAAGACCATAAAATCAACGTACCACTATTATATCTGAATGAGAATCTATCAAGTAGATTTTGTAGAAGGCCATTCATTTTGGAGAAAAAGAACAAGCCTAAAGTTGTTGATAATAACTTAATTATTGGACTGAGCATTCAATCGGTTAAATGTGTGGTTTTTGTGTAGCTTGCATGTATAGGAGTATGTAGGTGTTCATGCATGTGCGTGTGTAATGTTCATGCTTCATGCGAGTATGGGTTCATGTATAGTGTTACATAAAAATATAGACCACTTCTTTTTAATCTTCACCGGAGAAGGTTAAGGCACCGGGTGCTTGGAAGAAGAAGCATTCCGAGCTTCTGGATTTAATTCTTCAAAATAATGAATCCTCATGTTCATGATGAAGGAGAAACTTAGGACATCATATTTGATATACAAGTGCTCCGACTAATAATAACTTGCAACTTCTCACTTTTCCTTCCAATATTATTTTTAATCTACAATTTATTTGATTTTCTTTATTAGTTTTTGATAAACATACATTTTGTTAACTGTGACCAGTGAAAATGTATTAGGTATTGCAGCTATTAAAAACACAAGTTAATATATTAAGATATATTTATTTTAAAATTAAATTACCACGTTTTTGAACTCTTAGAATTTTGTTTTTCTAATTATGTATAATGAAGAATATAAAATATTTATAATTTATATATATACAACATGCAAATCTAATGAGATTGTGCGTAAATTTACGAAAAAATATCATTGAAATTTTATGATATATTTTAACTAATTTTTATTTTGAAAAATCAAATAAGAACATGAAAGGGAAGGGAAGGGAGAGACTATATCTGCTTACACATGTATAGTTTCTATTTTGATGGTATTTTTCTAATTCAACCATTTTATCATATACTCATTATATATCATATATCAAATTTTAAAATTTTAATATCACCACAATTTACAATAACTTTTTTTTTCTCCTTCTACATTCTTATCCTCTTCCATCATTGGAAGTCTATATGCCACTGAAACTATTACCGTGAAACTCTTCATTATTTACATGTATGTATATATATATATATATGTGTGTGTGTGTGTGCGCGTGTGCGAATATCGTGTCCTGAAACTCATTCAGTAGGTATAGTCGAAATTTATTATAGTAACAATATTAATTAATAATATTAATAAAAATTATAATAACACTATTTGAAATAAGTTAATGAATATTTTAAATTTGATGTTAGTATTTATAAAAAATAGGTATACATGATCTAATTTTAATAAAAATATTAATGATAGTAAGAAAATATACCAAATAAATTTTTAAAAACCTAAATATAGTAATATTCTGAAATGTAGTTTTCTATGAAGTAGTGAATAATTACTTACACTAAATAATTTATACATAGCCTAAATTAAATTCATACAATTTTCATTCAAAAGTGTGTGGGTATATGCGTGCATGTGTTGTTAGGTTATATCGTGCCAGATCATAATTCATTTTAAAAAAAATAGATTAGAGAATACCCATAATTATGGAGAAAATTAAGATTCTTATTAGTTTAAAACTATTAATCATGAACCTTAATTAAATTGGCCATTTCGCTTCTTAATTTAGTGTAGTTTTTGGACTGGATGATCTTAGCGCCCCTCGCTCTCTTCCCCTCATGCTCTCTCTCGATCCGTGCCAGCTCTAGGTTCAACTCCCGTAACGTAACATCAATTAACGATAATCACATCTACAAAAAGTCAAATTATCCCGAGTTTGACCAAAACTCTATCAAATAATTAAATCACAATCATCAACTAGTTAATCATCCTAGTCTAAATCATGCATTAACTACACAAGAAAGCACAAAATATACTTGATAATCAAAGCACAAAATAGGAGAAATCAAATCTCACAAATTCATACTAGAAATGCTTACCAATTGCTCCCGAGAGTATATTTAGCCTAGATTAGCTAAACCCATAACAAATCTACAAGAATCCATGGAAAAAGAACAAAAACTAAGAAAAGATGAAGAAAACTAGGGGTTTGGAGAGAAAATCGGGTGTAAGAAGAAGTGAGGAAGAATGAAAAATGGATTAAAAATGGCCTCAGCCCACTTTGACCACTGCGGGCCACAGCAGGGTCCTACGGCCCACAACTCATGCACTGGAATTGCATTTTTTTTATTTTTCTTCGCTGCGGGCCGCAGAGATGCCTTGCGGCCCACAACCGAGCTGCTGCCTCTTCTTCTTTGCTTCGCCCCGGGTGAACCGCTTATCCATTTTGAGAGTTCTTGTAGTTGATTTTATAGTGCTCGAGAAGAAAAATACAATGGTACCAGCCTCAAACTCTGGTTCTTCTAGGATCATTCCCAGAAATTGGTTCAAAGTCCCGGATCACAATTTACCCGCTTCTTTGTCTTCCTTCTTCGACCCTTTCATCTTCTACCACGTTTTGACTCGTGACCTTCAATCTTCTACAATTCTTGCAAATGGATTTCACTAAAATAATCCAAAGTTCTTATGAGCAATCTATAAATTAAGCTCACAAAAAGAAATCTAGATGCTCGTAAGGACCAAAAATCCATTAGACTCAAAGGAGGTTACAAAATGAAGGAATTAGGCATGAAAACCAAAACCGGTAATCTAAACCCCTTATAATGAAATCCTACCTAAATCTAGAAATATTCCAACAAAAATATAACAAAAGAGATGTTAAATGCTTCAGAAAATACATGAATTTGACGTCTCATCCTTAATCTCAACATCCCCCACGGGTGGTGTGAACCTCTAGACGGTGGAGTCCAATTATGCATCAATTAATCATCCAAATTCTCCAAGATAGGAAGACCGTTGTGTTAGATTAACTTCCAAATCAAAATATCTTGTTGTTCTATGCGATTGTCTCTAATAAGGGCTTCCTTTTTGCAAAAAGTGCACCCTCGTAGGTTTTTTCACCATGGTATGACCTAACAATCCTGAATGCATATTTTTGTGATACAAAGGCACCGACCCCTCTTGCCCATCCCGGTTGATTTTTTTCGCAAGATGTGCACCCTCGTTGCTTTGGTAAGGATATCATTTTTATCCGTTGGAATGAACTGGTCTTCCAATTGATTTTGTTTCCACTTTGCTTACGATGGTGTGGTTAATTGAAAAATTGTAATATGAGATGATATCAACATTTAAAGAATGGAAAACGACATAATTAAGTGGGGCTTACCACTCGTTTTGCAAGTTGTTTGTCCGTAGTTTTGTCGGATCCACCATTCTTGTTTTGTCAGATCTTCATGAATAGATCACATTTCTCAATGTCCTCCACATCCATTCGGGGGGCCGATGACCGTGCTTCATTCTAGGCCATCCCCCCTCAATTGCAAGTTGAACATCCTTCTCAAAACGTTCATTTACTAATTGTAGGACCACCAAACCATAACTCCCATGATTCTTTCGATGTGGATATTAATTTAGCTGAGAAACATACCTTTTGTCCTCCCTTATCCCCTATATTAGGATGTGTTAGGGATGTTTTCATTAAAGACATCATAATCTAAAAATACACAGACATTTAGGAATACAATAATGTAAGGCTAACATTTTGTTTGTTCTCCAATGCCATTTCTTGTGGATCTCTCGACTTTCAAGTTGAATATGTGTATAATTTAACCATGGACATTCTCATTTCCTAATAGAGAAAATGAAATCCCTAGATACAGTGTACTTTTTCTCTCTCCAACTCTTTAACAATATTCTCATTAGCGTCACCTTAAAATCCTCCATGTCGGGAACATCTATCTCAAAGGGTCTCTAATAGTAATTAAATGGGTCACAAAAGCAATATTCAATATATAATATTATGATATAAGTGAGGGGAGTGTGCGTTGAGTTTATGAAAATCACAATCGATACCTTGCACTTCATCCATAGTATGTCTTTATATTCTTTTGGCACCTTGTGCCAATTATCGTATTTTATTTATGCTCTAGTTCTACCGGCCTTCCTAACCCAACTAGACCATTTAAAATGTTCCTCCGACAAATATTTTCCTAATTTGTTAAAAACTAAAAAAGTCATCTCTTTCTTAGCTATTCTCCGTTCTAAGGTCCTACAATGAGTTTTCACTATTGCTACCTCTACCGACCCCTCATCATCGCCAATAGCATCTGCAACCCTCTCGGCATGTACTTTGTTTTGTAATGGTGGAACTTCTTCATTAGTCATTTTACAAGACATTTTACAACCTAACATATTGTATACTAATAATTTAGGAATGTAATTGAAAATTTTAAACTCATACAACTAATCATCTAGTTTATTTCAAACCCTAGCACCGAAAAATGTCACCATCACATATGTAAAAAAGAAGAGGAAAAATAGAGATGCCATAAAAAAGTCTAGAACAATAGAATTTAAATTATTATTTTGAAAGTTTGATACATATACCACATAAGTCAAGACATGAAATGGATTTTACCCCAGTGAAAATGTGGTAAAAAGTGTTGTTTCTTGTAGTGCCAAGCCTTCTAGGCAACACTATTTGATATGGGAATAAGTCTACTATGTCCAGGGAACTCCACTATGGACACCAACCCTAGGCTTAAAGGGGAAAAGAGATTGGTATCTTGTGATAACTCTAGGGTCGATACACTATAAGAAACAACACCTATTACCTTGGTTCCACAGGCCTTTTTACCTTGGTTTTTACGCCTAAAAAACCGAGGTGAACACTTCTGTAGTAAAAAGTATATTTTTTACCTGGGGTGTGAACAGAGGTAAAAAAG
>JAULKM010065744.1:0-12140 GCA_032355605.1 Rubia tinctorum | reverse complement strand
GTTTAATTATAATAATAAAAGATAAAAGGTCTTTGTTGCAATATTAAAGTTTTATTATGCAATGTGTAGTAGTTATACATTTTATAACCCGCTTCATACAACTCGGAAATTTTATCTTCATTTCCTCTAATTTACACTTTAAACATTCGTCTTTCCATGACTTATGGAAAGATCGTCTTTCAAGAGACGAACTCCTATATCAGAACAAAAATAAGTAAGATACTCTCCCTCTGTTTTGTTATTTATGACACACTTACTATAAACAGATATTTTCATTTATTTGACACTCTTTCCATTTTAGAAAGATTCATTCAATTTCATTCACCCATTCTACTTTTTACTTTCTACATTCAATTTCATCCATTCATTTTCTTCACCTAAATCTAAGCAACTAAACATATGGTGCCATAAATAGAAACACGGAGGGAGTACAATTATCAAACACCGATCAAGAGTGCTAATATAAAATGAAAATTGAAATAGAAAAAAATAAATATTTGAAAATCAGACTATTATTGTTTCGGGAATTCCGGCCAGATTCAAACAAATTTAGTTCGACAACAACAATTTAAGGTGGAGTCAATGGGTCAATTAGCTCCAGATTTGTGGATTATTCAAAAAAAGTTGAATTCTAATGACATGTCCTCACTTTTTTTAAAAGCAAAGAGTCGACCACTTTTATTACCATATGGAATTGGTGGTTGTTACATAGTACATGTCATGCAAGATTATGAGCATTGATTATAATTGATCTATAGACTTTGATTATAGGTATCTTATTGAACACCATTGCTAGCATGGTGATGTTGCTGACTAGTCCTTTTAATTCTGGTAGGATGTTCGAAAAATTGTGGATGTGGTTTAGGACAATTTCGCAATCTACTCGGACACAAATATCTGATGCTTCTCTGTTTCTTGCATCCGCCATTGACTCATGAATCGCCATGAGTTCTGCCTGGACTTTTAGGTGAGAAGCATAAGTCACCTGAAAAAGTATGTTTCGTGTGTTGATGATTCTAAACAGCCCAATAAGATTTGTTTCGGATTTTTTTGTTTGTTTTAGTTCAAAGAGATAGAGTCGGATGAGATTGAGCTAGGTTTTGATTTCATCACTCAAAATATCGTAATCAATTTAAATTCTAGTGTAGTTTCTTTTAATCCTCACAAAAAATTCTTGAGCTATAATTTTAGACCGCGAATGTCCTTTTGGATCGGGTTAACCCACATCCCATGCTGTGATAGGATCACTTTAATTCAAATGGTTGTTTTTCCTAAAATTTCCTTACTCTAACTGGCTCCCTCTTTGAAGAGTCGCGATGACCCTACTACAAACATGATACTCCGTCCATCTCAATTGCACACCGCTCGAGAAACATGTTTCATCATTACTTTCTAAAAACTACTTGTAACGATGAATTCAACAATATCACATGCGTTAATATTATTTCTCATATATCTATTCAAATATGCGATCAAAGTCTAATGAAAATAGTGTCATCAGATTTTATTTTTTTGAAATCGTCCATGTGATGGGATTTAGAGACCCTTCGAATAATTGTTGGCAGAGGGAATTAATTCCTGCACACAACATATTTTCCAAAATTAAACCACCACATCAGATGAAAAGTGCCCACAGTCGTCAAAACCACAAAAAATATCATTACATAACACTGTTCTTACCTTACCAGTTCCCAAATCAATATTCACAAGAGTCCATTGCCACCCTCATTTAAGGATAATTTCATTAAAAGCGTCTAAACCAAGAATTCTCTTATTTTCCAACCAAACCACAGCAAAGAACACATGAAATGGTTACAAAGTTTTCCAACCATCCCTGATGATGATTCCGGGAGATCTTCATCCACTCTCAACTCATTGCGTACTTCTGTGTCCAGCTGCGGGCAGTGGACTCGTACTTGGACCTGTCGGTCTTGTACATGTGCGCAATCTCGGGCACTAAAGGATCATCTGGGTTAGGGTCGGTCAACAATGAACAGATCGAAAGAAGCACCTGACAGAACATCCCCAAAGAACCAAGTTAGGCATACTCGGAAGTAGACAGGGATCAGCACGACTCAGGTCGCACGTCGTGCCAAAACATAACAGTACACCATAGTAACAGGACATTCAAAGGAATATAAGAGGATGTCGACCATCTGTTACTCAATGATAAAACAGATTTCAGAAGCAAAGCTCATCGAATATTAGGTTTTACATCAGCAACTCAAGGATAGGACAAATTTCAGAAGCAAAGCTCATTTTGAATACGAGGGTTTCACCCAAAGACAACTATTTTGAATACATCTCTTATATCCTCAATTATGAAAACAGATTACTAGGGATATTACAGAGGCAAATAGACCCACAACAAGAATCGACCTAAAGCTTCACGGGGAGACCAAGAAATCAAATATTAGCCTACCGTTCCATCAAACTAGTCTAGCAAAAATGCAAGTAATGCAGATAGTCAAATGCTACAGCATGACACGCATTGTCAACATTTCAAAGCGTAATCGCGTGTAATTACCAACACTTACATTTAAACAGGAGTTTGCCATAAACCATGTGAAGCTATTCATGAGTAATCTAAAACAGGAGCAAAAACAGATTGAAGATTTTCAAACCTTCGATATGGTTAGTGCAGGACTCCACTGCTCCTTAAGGATATCTAGACATATACTTCCGTTGCTGTTGATATTTGGGTGGAAGACCTTAGTCCTAAAGGCCACCTGTAACCAAGATAGGAGTCATATTACAGAGAAAGGTTCAAAATTATTGAAAGTAGGCTTACGCATATTAGGAAACTAATGTGCTAAGAGGTGTATCATTAATTTCCACTGCTAGTTCATCCATGAGTAAGAAGCACCACACATTCTCTGATGCAGAGTGGTCAAACAGTCACAAACTACCAGACATTAAATTAGATAGCCAGCAGCTCTTTTAGTGTCTTTTAGTGGCATACAAATACAACACAAATTTACGAACTCAATGACATAGATTAGATCAATGTGCGAAGGGATGAAGTGGGTGAGATTAGACACGATTCCAACAAGCGAAATGATTTACGTCCTTGGGAACAACAAATCGTAAACGTGACTTATAAAGACATGAACAAACCAACGAATCCTTTGATACAATGGCACCGCAACCAAATAAGGAAAAGTATTCTAATTGTACCTTTGGCGGCTTGAATGGGTAATCCGGAGGAAAGTGGATGGAAACTAGGAAGACACCCCCAGCATAAGGGCTATCCCCAGGTCCCATAATGGTTGCCTGCCAATGGAACATATCTTCAGCTACCGGACCTGCATTGGGTAAACATCACTGTGATAAATAATCTTCACTATACAAGAGTCAATGAAATCAACCACCACCACCCACCCACCCACCCAATACCAACCAGTGCAATAGGAGAACAAACAAACAACGCAACACTATACAGTGTACGCACAAAAGCTTAAAAGAAATCAATTGGAACCTTGAACAACACATGTGAAATTTTCCAAAATGTTACTGATGTGCTATATTTTACCATGAATATAACCTCAAAAACAGATACAAATAGCCTGAAGCTAAACAGTTATTCCGGGTTTCATTGATGGAATTCAGACTTGGATGCAGGACACCTTCGATTTACTCTATAGCTTTGATACTCTGCCATCTCAAATAAACCCTCAACATGAATGCAAACTCAAAACTACAAGATCTGGCACATACATAAATCTTTCATGGAAAACTTAAATTATGCTAATGATGGAGCAACATATGCATACCCAAACTCTCCAAACAAAGCATGATTCTACAGTAAAAACAAGCAATTGATCGATCTATGCCCAAAACAAAACACAAACATATTAAATCAGAAAAACAAACCCACCGGCGCTGCACGAAGTCGGCGGGTCCTTCTGCAAATCCTTGAGCTCCTTCAAAATCCGTTTCGACGCCATTGCTTGCAGATCAGATCCTGCCTGCAAATAAACAGAACAGATCATCCAATCAGCTCCAAAAAACAAGAACAAGTATCACAGGAACAGATCAATCGTTCAGCTGAAGAAAACACACAAAACCAAAATCCCCAAGACGCAATCTTAATCACAAATAAAGAACAAAAAACTTCCGGACTCTCACAAAAATGCAAAAAAAAAAACAAAACAAACAAGAACGAGTCAACGGCGGCAACCCATCAACCAAATCAATCCAACAAACAAAACACAAGATCTAGAACATAAAAATAAAAACAAAAGCAAAAACAAAAACCCATAGGAAGGGAAAAACTACCTGATGAGGGAGGAAGCAAAATGGGTGAGGTGATTGATAGGTTTTGCGTTTGTGAGTTGTTATATTGAAGGCAAATCCTGTGGGGGTATTCGCATATATTCGGGACTATATGGGGAATTGTATAAATATAAAAGTTGTGGTGTAGTTGGGAATCGGGGATAATTTATTTTGTTTCTATATTGATTCGATTTTGGGATTTGGGAAAAAAGTGGGGAAAATGGTAAGGAAGGAAAAAAGTCGATTGTGGGATTCTAGATTTTTCCATGGTGCGGCGTATAGCGTACAATCGACGGTACCCCTAATTTTAAATTGGGCAAAATACAAATATAACTCTATTATTTTTTAAAGGTCAAATATAATCTTGTATAATTTGTAAGTGCGATTATAACTCTAACTTTTGCATCAAATATGTTGATATAACCTTTTGACACTATTCCAGCATTAATTCATTATTTTTGGGCATTGACCAAAGCTAAAAAGACTAAAATATCCCTAGTATTAAACCTAAAAATCTAATAACAAAATTATCCCTAGGGATCTTCTTTTTCTCCATCTCCATAATCACAGCCACCGCACCTTCGCCGCTCCGTCGCCACCTTAGCCGCCATTTCTGTCGCTGCCACCAGAATCTGGATTTCCGCCGCTTCATCCCCTCTGCCGCCGCTCACCTTCCTCCCCACTAACAGCTAGGGTTTTCGCTCCACCTCGATCAGCCACCCACAACCTACCAGCCCCACCAGAGACGATTCTCCCCCTTGCCCACCCAGCCTCGCTCCGCCGCCCTGCCCCCACCTCACCCTGCAAAACCCTAATTTAACGCCACCCCCGACGCCACATGCCCCACACCATCGCCCCACCTCGAAGCAAGCGAAGGAAACAAAGCAAACGAAGGCATATCAAATCCACCAGCAGTAGATTGAATCCAAACAGAGGAGCCGATAGACGGAGATGGATAAGGAAGAAAGGTGAAGGCAAGAAGTAGAGAGAAATAATGGAAGAAACGGTTAACGGTCGGCGAAGAGACGGAAAAGGAGGCGTTCGGCGGATACGGTGGGGATGGCGGCGAAGGTGCTAATAGACAGGGAGGAGCAATATAATTAAGAAGAAGGGAAAATGGGTATAATTGAGAAGAAGGGAAAATAATTAATATATATGAGGGGTATAATTGTCCTTAAACGTTTTCTAAAATTTTACTCCATCTGTCCAGACAAACTTGAACATAAATTTTTCACGATCTCCAATAAACATGTTTTGACTGTAAATATGTGTAGCTACAAACAATAAAAGAACATAAAATTTGATATTTGGAAACTACATGTTACGACGAATCTAACCTTATCTCATACGATAATATTATTGTTTATAAATGTATTCAAATATCTAGTCAAAGATTGACTACTTTGACTGGAAAACTGATTATGTGCATATTTGATCGGAACAGAGGGAGAATTTTATTTTTAGCAGGGGTATAATAGTCAATTCACATGATTCTAGCCAAATTAAGGTTCCCAAGGTTAGATTGGCACTTTCGAGAAAATAATAGGGTTAGAAATGCACTTTCAAATTTTACAAGGTTATATTGGCAGTTTCAACCAAAACATATGATTATTTTAGCACTGACTCTTCTAAATTTAACTCGGCGTGCCATTTGCGCTTCTAAATTCTAAATTCAATTTTCTTTTTCATTCAAAAGATGTCTATCACAACTTCACGAGAGAAAGTATTATATTAGAACGATTAACACTTAAATTAATTATTAAAGAGTTAGTGATAAAATAATTTTTAAGAGTGTTAATATAATCTTGTAATTTTATAAAGTGTCAATATAACTTTTGACTCCGTTGACCTTTTCGCCAAGCATCTGGTGGCCGGATTTTGATAAAAATACGATTTTGCTTTTAACATTAAAAAATAAAACCCTTCAAAATTCTCTTTCTTCACCGGATATACCGCTGTCGTTTTGTCTACTTAACGATTTTGGGCCTTCTTCTTCATCAACCACGATTTTAATCCCCCCTCCGTCGTCTTCTCTCTCTTCACCCAATTTATCCCCTTTGCCGCCTTCTCTTTCTTCACCATATTTATCCCCTCGTCATCTTCTTTTTCCTCAGCGATGGGGAAAATTGGTAAAGGCAGAGGGATTCCGATTCCCCCTATCGTCTTCTTCTTCCTCAGCGAGGGAGGGAGGATCGGTAAAAGCAGAGATATTCTGAAGCAGTGAGGCAGAGGGGAGGGGATATGGAAGAGGAGGCAGGGGAGGGGTGGGGCTTCGCCAAATATTACAGGGAGGAGAAGAGCGGCGACGAGGGGGAAAGAGGAGATTGCAGAGGCGGTTGGTTTCGCAAGAGATTATGAACTCGCTGGAGAGATAGGTAATTTGGTGGGACCACGACGACAGGGGGCGGACCACGTTGGAGGTGGCTGTGGAACACGGCAGAGCACAACAACAAATGTTAAGCAGAGCTTGACGATTAAATTAAAGGTTAAATTGACATAATACATTTAAGGTTAAACTGTCACACTTATGTTTCTTGTCATAAGCGTATTTTTGTCATTCCATTTCTTGTCATTGCCGGAATTTCAGAGTTTGGCTATATCGGCACAAAATTTTGGAAGGTTAGAGTTAGATTGACACATACAATAATTAGTTAAGGTTAAATTGGCATTTTCTGAGATTGCATGGTTATATTAGCACTTTCAACATAAAGTTAGGGTTATAAATGCATTTATCTCATTATAAAAATCTATTTTAATAAATTTTAAGTCAAAACTATAATTATTTGCATATTGTGATACATTTTAAAATCTTTTCAAAGTTGTAGTAATCTCATTACAATAATATTAAAACAAGAGAAATGTGCGTTTATAGCCCTGCCTAATTGACATAAGTGTCAATATAACCCTCCAGTGTTTGAAAGTGTTAATATAACCCTAAATAATTAGTGAAAGTGCAAAAGTAACCATTCCGATAAATTTTAATCAGAATATTTGGAATGACTCTTGTATCCCTATGAAAAAGCATTTTTTTAAAAAAGGGGTGGAATGACTATCTTCTAACTCTTCTCTTCTTCTTCTCTTCAGCAATTCAACTCCAACCGCAAGCCCTGATATCGTTCAAGATGGAGGAGGTGGCGGAGACATCTTCTCCACTCTCATCGTAACGCCATTCAGTCAGAGCAGAGTGACGGTGCTCAGCTCAGCAAAATCCAGTTGCAAGGGAAGCGAGATGAAGACGAGCAGCGTTGGGGGTTTCTGATTTGAGATGAGGTGGAGTCGAGGTGGCGAAATGCGGCTCTAGGGTTTTTGATTCTAGATGGTTCCATGGTGGGATTAGGATTTCACGGGACAGTGGTTGTGATAGGGCGGGGTCACGTCGGTAGCACTGTAGCAGGGATGGTGCAGTGGTGGTGTGGTGAATCGGGCTGGGTGAGGTCTCCTGCGGTGGTGATGATGTGAATCGGTGGTTGGCGAGGTTTCAGGCGTGATGGTGGGCTAGGTATTCAAGTCAATCAAAAGAAGTGTTGAAGCATTGTTGGAGCAGCGGCGGAGCAGCAACGGTGGGTAGGAGTACAATTGTCCACACAAATTTAGCTTTTGGACCGAGAGGCATTTTTGTCATTCTAATTGTGGTCACTGACCGTTATGTCAAGGTCACCGCTGGAAGTACCACCTAAGAGTTATATTGGTACTTTCATTTAATAGTTAGGGTATTTTTTTTTACTTTCAAACAATTGAGCGTTATATCGGCACTTTTGCAACTATATATGGTTATATTGGTATATATCTCTAAAAACAAACATCAAATCATCTCCTTAGTTACGTCAATTATAAAATGGTCCGTCTAACGGTTAGTCAGAGTAAAACAAGATTTTGTGATCATTGTGGATTTAAATAGTACTCCCTCTATAATCTTTTAAAAAAAGAATTGTTAAATTGTATATACTATTATTATACGTAGTTAAAGTTATCGGTGATTAAATGCGTTTTAATAAAAATGATGGTTAACCCTAAATACTATTACTTTGGGATGTATACAAATATAACCCTACCAAGTTGAGTAAGTAACAATATAACCATCAGATAATTTTTAGTGCAAAAACAACCTTAACTAGTTGATGAAAGTACCAATATAACCCTAATACACCATTTTCGTGCGGTGACTGTACATAGATTGACTAAAACACCCTGGGCATAAAAGCTAAACGTGTTAGGACAATTTTACCCTTGTGTTACCGACCACCACCACTCTCTCCACCGAACACCAACTGGCCACTCCATCACCGGCCACCAGCACCACCCCCTCCATCGGCCACCGCCACCGCCACCACCTTCCACCGGCCACCACCAGGTTCCCCACCACCCCCACCGTTGCCCACCCACCCCAATCCCCATATCCGCCACCACCAACCTTTGACCCGAGTGCGAGGAGCCATTTTTTCCCGCCCCGGGAACACCATGGAAGAAGGCGACGAAATGAATCGATAAGATGGTTGCAATACTTTGCCAACTTCTGAAAAGGGATTGTTAGAAAAAGAGGGCAAGTTCTCATCTGGCAAACAACTAGCCAAAATATTGTATTCAAAATATACTTTTCAGGTTTCCTTAATTGCAATAAAAATCTTGACATCTAGTTTAAATCAAAGTGGCTGGACAATTCATGATTCATGCTTGAAAGGATGCATAAGATAAACTATCCAACAAATAATCATAGAGCGGATTGCATCCGACAGACGCCGATAGGTTGGCGGGGAAGGCGAGATTCTACAGTGGTGGGGCATAATTGTCATTTAAGTTTTTTAATTTCTGAAAATGGGCAAAATAGGCATTTTATTAAATTCAGGATAAAATATGTCGAAATGAGTATTTTTGCACCTGCGCTTACTATCTATGGTTATATTTGCACTTTCAACTATCAAAATATTATATTGGCGCTTATGTGAATTATTTACAGTTATAAAACCACTTTTGTATTTTACTTTTAAAAAAATCTGAATCAAGTCATGTATTTAACTATGTTATGCTTTGTAATTATAACCTATTATCCATGTTATATTATGATAAATAATAAAGTGGTGGTGATAGTATGGTGGAGGCTTAGTCCAATGTCTACAATGATGGTCCAGTAATGATTGTGATTGGGGTAACGACGACCACGATAATTATGGTGGACGCTAGCTCACACCATGCTCCAATGCTAGTGAAGCGGCCATTGGCGTTCCAGAGTACCGGACGCTGTCGTGGGCGACTGATCGGTGGCGTTTAAGAGTACCACTGGTGGGATAAGGGGGTGACAAGTTGTAACAAGGTGGGGGGTTTTCCGGCAGTGGAAGGCAGAAGAAAGTTTGGGGTTTCTTCTTTTTTTCCCATAATTTAAAAAATCAATATTATATACTCCCTCCGTGCCATAAGTAATTGCATAATTGTTTTTGGGAGTCAAACTTTGCAAATTTTGACCGTTAATAAAAATAAATCTATATATAATAAAAAGACTAAATTATTTTTTTGGTCCCCAACATACCATCTTTTACCATCTTTTGATCTCCGAGAGCAAAACCACGTTTGTTAGTACCCTATATATTCAAAGTGAAATTTTTTGTCCTCAAAATCAGATTTTGGGTGGTTTTCATCTTTTGGTACCCAAAATATATTCTTTTTTATGGTTAGGGGTATTTTTGCAATTTCACTTCTTTAAAATAGCTAAATTTAGAAATTGAAAAATTGAAAAGAAAATTAGCAGAAATAGAAAAATCTGTCCGCCGCCGCCTTCTCCGGTCGGATTTTCCTCATCGCAGCCCCCTTCACTAGTTTGCAGCATCCTCGTCTCCCCCTCATCTCCATCCAGCATCATCTTCACCGATTTGCAGCATCCTTGTCGCCATCCAGATTTTCCTCGTCGCCGCCCCCTTCACCTGTTCTAGGGTTCGCCGCCTTAGAACGATAGGGTTATTAAGAAATGATGCTGGATCGGGAATCATCACGGAGCTAGAGAGGGAGAGCTCGATTGGGGTTCGCCGGCGCTAGGGTTCGCTGGATGGCGTCGATTGGACGAGGTCAGCGGCGGTGGAGGTGGCGGAGCGAGGTGGTGGACGTGTGTGATGGGCGTGTAATGCACGCGCCAAATGGAAGAATAAGACGCGTGTGACTTACGCGCGGCCTGAGGCAGCGGCGGACATCGGCAGCGGAGTTTAACGGCGATGGGATGAGGTTTAATGTTTTCTATTTTAATAAGTGAACTTACAAAAATACCCCTAATCATATAAAAAAGAATATATTTTTTTGGGACCAAAAGATGAAAACCACCCAAAATATGGTTTTGGGGACCAAAATTTTTACTTTGAATATATAGGGTACTAAACAAACGTGGTTTTGCTCTCAGAGACCAAAAGATGGTATGTTGGGGAAAAAACAATGTAGTCTAATAAAAATATCATGTGAGATTTTATTAAATTCATCTAAACATCTATTTTAAAAATATTAATTTTTATGCGGTATTATTATAGGTAACTAACGATATTTACAGTCAAACGTGCTCATTGAAAGTCGTGAGAAAATAATTGTGCAATTACTTATAATACGGAGAGAGTATATACGGAATTTCCAGAATTTACATCCGTTGTGGATTAAAATTGTGAGCCAACCCAGACTACTCATAAATCACTAATGATTTTTTAAAAAGGTAAAATACAAATCTAACCCTATTATTTTCTAAAAATGTCAATCTAACCCTGTAAAATTTAAAAATATGATTATAACCTTAAGTTTTTTTAGCAAATGTGCCGATGTAACAATTTCGCACTATTTTGGCGTTGACTTGACATCTTCCGGCAAACCTAAAAAGACTAAAATATCCCTAGTTTTAAAACTACAAACTTAGTGACAAAAATACCCCTATATTCTTCATCTTCATCTCCAAACCCACCACCACTGCTACTCTGCTCCACCTCCACTGATCCACTCCTGCTCCACTGCGCTGCCACTCGCCCAAAATTGATTAAGTGTTTTTTCATCAGTACTAAAAAATGCAAATTTATATAACCAAGAACAAGAGCCATATTATCTCAATATTGCATAAAAATACTAACTTTCGTAAACTTAATCCAACATTGTAGTTACCTTAATTGCCAATTCACGAGTAGGGTAAAAAAACAGAGAGTTTGTGAGCTTATGATTGATCGGTAGCCTAAATCGCCACAAAGAAAGTCAGAAAATAAACAAACTAAACGCACGTGATAAAAAACATTACAATTGGACTGTAATTGGAGACTTACAAGTTACATCTTCAATCTTGCAATCTCAGGTTCAGAATCTTCGTCGCGGCGGCGACGGCGGCCGGAATCTGGACTTTGTCACCGGAACCTCCTCTGTCTCCTCCATCTCCATCGTCCCACCTCCCTATCTGTCTCATCCGCTACCACCCGCCACCGTGCAACACTACATCCCCAATCCCAGATTCCTAACCCTAGCCCGACAATCCATCTCCTCCATATCCATTATCTCCTCCGTCTGCCACCACCCGTCCGCAGGTCCTCCACCTAACCTCCATTCCCCCGTCCACCCCATCACCACTATCGATTCTCACTACCACAGCCCCTCGTCCACCCTCAAATCCGTTATCAAAACCCTTCTCCACTGCGACATAAAAACCCTCATCAAAGTCGACGGGAATGGAAGAGAGAGGGGTAGCTTTGGGGTGGCGCCAGAGATGCAGAAGTAGATGGTGGTGGTGCTAGGGTCTTCAGGGGTAATATGGTGGCGATGGTCCCACTGTGACAATGGCGGACCCAGGAATTTATATGCGGGGTGCACCAATTATATATATAATATGAATAAAATATATAAAAACTAAAATAACTCCAAAATTA